>LBNU01024529.1:225363-243121 GCA_014162995.1 Artemisia annua | reverse complement strand
AAAAAAAAAAAAAAAATAAAAAAAAATAAAAAAAAAGCACCTTCCTTCTATTCTCTCCGTCGGTCATTAACCAACACACACACACACACACATTTCTTCCGTCGGTCAATCACTAACTCTCACATACAAACACTCCTCCATAGGTCATTAACCAACATATAAAAACACATACACACACATTTCTTCCGTCGGTCAATCACTCACAAACACTCTTCCGTCGGTCACTCACTGAAATGATCATCTATAAATACAATAGAGGAGGTAATGACATTCCATCATCACCACAATGTAAAGGATTTACCCCAATCCTAATCACAATCCCAACAACAACAACAACAATGAGCTCCCTCCAACCCCACCCCTACGTCAACCTCCAGTTCATAGTGTACCATATCCCCAGGGAATGACTTATGCTTGCTTTATGCGTATCTTCCCCAAATTTTTTGACAAACGTCACAAGTCCGTCCTGCACAATAACCATTGCCATGATCAGCAACTACGATTTGTCCCACGTGTAATTCAACATTTCCAATTGGTGGATATTTGAAGAAGCACTACTGTCAGTTTTACGTTCCAGGCAACTAATCGATCAGTGAACTGATGGAAGAAGATTTAGTTTGAAGAGAAGAATAAGAAGATATTAGAATATAGTTGTATTACGTAGTTTGTTGTTAGTGTCGTTGTTGTTCTAATGTTGTGTTTTTCGAGTGTACTTTTGTTTCTAGTGTGAATGAAGAATATGAATTTGGTGAATAATAATCTCTTTTAATACTTTTAATTTATTATTCATTTTTATTTTAATAAAACATAAAAAATAAAAAATAAAAATACACAAGTTAAAAACGAACAACATGCCACCGGTTCGGGTAACCAATAAAAGCGGTTCGAAAACGAACTGGAGGAAAAAACGGGTGAACCGAGCCGGACCAAGATCATTTGGGTTTTGCTTTTCTCTTGTTAATCAGCTCATTATTGCTATTTTGTTGGTTTCTGGACTTTAATTATAGGGTACCCGACGCCGCAACGCGCGGGTACCCTGCTAGTTTATTTAAATGTACAAGTGAGCTTTTTAATCTCTTACTTAAGGTATTATTGGGATATAATCCCAAAACAAGCTTGTTCTTATAGTTCTACAAGGTCTATAGAGTTGTTTGAATAATTGCATCGAAACAAGCATCAATCGGTTTAGGATTGACCGATCTGATGTAATTGATCAAGTCTCCTAGAACTATAGGCTGATCCGCGAAGCCCCGCTAAGATGTACCATCAACCACAACGAAGAAGCGATAGGGCACTCCATGAACAAATTTTGGGTTGTTTTCATGGCATTATCGCAAGCCGGACATCTAGCCGATTCAGAGTCACATGTGATTTTTTTTCCTTTCATATATTTATTTTAAATATAAATGTTTACTATTCACCAAATAGCAAATATCTGATAAAAATGAAATGGTTCTTGGGGTTTACTTACGATTACAAACACAATATTTGAAAAATTGCAAACAAGTTCCATATTGTTTACTTTTGATTATAGAAACAGTCCTTCAGTTAGATCCAAGGAAAAGTCTTAAGTTTGCAAACAACGTCCCTCCTGTTACTTGCGGTTACAGAAACAACCCCTAGGTTAAATAGAAAAATGTTTATGTAATGAACACTTGCAATTACAAATACAGTCCTTAGATCAAATTTGGGGATTATTTATGTAACAAAAAATTACATAAATAGTCCATGTTTGTGTAACGAAATTTGTTTTACGTAAAACACCGCACCTCGAAGCAGAGAACAGGTAAAAAAAAATCCTCATATAAATCATAACATTTCTCACAAAAAAATTCCTCGCTATTTTCAGTTCTCTTTGGTGACCGTTAAACTTAAAACCAGACAGTCTTCAAGTGTCAACAAAATACTATAGAAATGAAGCAATGCGATGGGAGTTAGAAGCGGAAAAAAGACATTTGAATGATAGTGGAGAGGGTCATGGTTGGAGGCTAGGAAACGATGGGAGGAAAAGAAGGGGAATATGACAACATGCCACCGGTTCGGGTAACCAATAAAAGCGATTCGAAAACGAACTGGAGGAAAAAATGGGTGAACCGAGCCGGACCAAGATCATTTTGTTTTTGCTTTTCTCTGGTTAATCAGCTCATTATTGTTATTTTGTTGGTTTCTGGACTTTTAATCATAGGGTACCCGACGCCGCAACGCGTGGGTACCCTGCTAGTTTATTTAAATGTACAAGTGAGCTTTTTAATCTCATTGCTTAAGGTATTTTTTCGGATATAATCCCAAAACAAGCTTGTTCTTATAGTTCTACAAGGTCTATAGAGTTGTTTGAATAACGTACTGCATCAAAACAAGCATCAATCGGTTTAGGATTGACTGATCTGATGTAATTGATCAAGTCTCCTAGAACTATAGGCTGATCCGCGAAGCCCCGCCAAGATGCAACCATCGACCACAACGAAGAAGTGACAGGGCACTGCATGAACACATATTGGGTTGTTTTCATGGCACTATCGCAAGCCGGACATCTAGTCGATTCAGAGTCGCATGTAATTTTTTTTTCTTTCATGTATTTATTTTAAATGTAAATGTTTACTATTCACCAAAACATCCAATAAAAATGACAATAATGGTCCTTTGGGTTTACTTACGATTACAAACATAGTATTTGAAAAATTGCAAACAAGTTCCTTACCGTTTTTTTTTGATTATAGAAACAGTCCTTCAGTTAGATCCAAGGAAAAGTCTTAAGTTTGCAAACAACGTCCCTCATGTTACTTGCGGTTACAGAAACAACCCCTATGTTAAATAGAAAAATGTTTATGTAATGAACACTTGCAATTACAAATACAGTCCTTAGGTTAAATTTGGGGATTATTTATGTAACAAAAAATTACATAAATAGTCCATGTTTGTGTAACGAAATTTGTTTTACGTAAAACACCGCGCCTCGAAGCAGAGAACGGGTAAAAAAATCCTCATATAAACTTAAAACCAGACAGGTCTTCAAGCGTCAACAAAATCATATATTCCTTAAACCCTTCCTCATGCAGACACTAAAAACCTTAATCCAAAAACACAACACCAAGCTCACAAACACAATCTTAACACTCCTTATCAAATCCAACACATCCTTAACCCCACACCAAGCCTCTTCCTTAATCTCACGCGCCCAAATACCCCTCTTACGCGCCACCTACCTCCTTCGCCTCACCGTAAACCCCGACACCGCAGTTTTCAACTCCCTTATCGCCTTCTGCGCGCGTGAGAACCACCCCGAGCCTGCTTTTCGCCTTTTAACCGAGCTAAGGCTGTTAAACCTTAACCCTGATGAAGTTACATTTAGTAGCTTGATCAAGTGTTGTCATGATGTTAGAATGTTGGAGGGTCTAAAGGGTTTGGTTCTTAAGCTCGGGTTTAGTGGAAATGTGGTTTTGGTTAGTGGGTTGGTTCAGGGGTTTATGAAGTTTGGGTGTTTGGATTCTGGTGTTAAGTGTTTTGATGAGTGTGATATAGGGTGTTTGGATAATGTGATATGGAGTGTTGTGATTAATGGGTATGTTAGGAATGGGGTTTATGATAAGGGTAGAGAGTGTTTTGCTAAGATGGTGAGGTTCGGGTTTGAGTTTAATGAGTTTTGTTTGAGTGGTGTGGTTGGTTGTGTTTTTGATGTGAGGGAGGGTGAGGTGATTCATGGGTGGTGTGTGAAGAAAGGGTGGTTGGGTGGATTCTCGATGCATTTGTGTAACGCGATTATGGTTATGTATGGGAGGTGTGGGCGGAGATGGGACGGGGTTAAGGTGTTTGAGGAAATGACTGAGTGGGATGTTGTGTCGTGGACGGGGAGGATTGGTGTGGCGGTTGATTGTTGGGATGCGTTTGAGGTGTTTAAGCATTGTGTGTTGGGAGGGTGTGAGGTGAATGAGTTTACTTTGATTACTGTTCTGGCAAGTCTTGAAGGTGGTGAGACGGTGGATATGGGGAGGCAGGTGCATTCGATGGTGTGGAAAGGTGGGTTTTTAGGTGTGACATCTGTTTGTAACGCGTTGATTTCCATGTATGCAAAGAGTGGGAAGATGGATGATGCTAGGTGTGTGTTTGATGAGATGGTTTGTCTTGATTCAGTGTCTTGGAACTCGCTGATTAGTGGTTATTCTCAGTATCGTCTTTCTAACCAAGCTATTGAGTTTTTCTCTAAGATGCAAAATTCTTTGCTACAACCTAATGAATACACCTTTTAAGCATTCTTGAAGTACTATCCGACTTGAAATGGGTACTGCAGATCCATTCACTTATCCTTAAACTTGGATTTATATATACCGATTCAATTCTCTGTCGTCTGATTACATCTTATGCGAAATCCAACGGAGTTAGTTATTCAAAAAACTTATTTAGTGAGATTGATAGTGTAGACGTGGTACACGTAAATGCAATGTTAGGAGCCTTTGATCAGTGTGAATGTTATAATGATGTACAAACTTTGTTCTATAGAAGATGGAACTCATCCCAAAATGTTGACATCACAACTTTCAACATAATTTTAAAATCCTGTGCTGCATTATCAGACCTTCATCAAGGAAAATCTCTTCATTCGTTGGCTATTAAAACAGCAGTTAGTGCTGATAAGTTTATAGAAAGTGCTGTTATAGATGTTTACAGTAAATGTGGTAGTATAGAGGATGCAGAACACGTTTTTCAAAATGCAACAAACGTCCACAATTTAGTCGCCTGGAATGCTATGATTTTGGGATATGCTCAGTTTGGTTGCTATAGTAAAGCTTATGATCTGTTAAACAAAATACCCGAATTTGGAATGAAACCTGACGAGATAACTTATCTCGGGGTTTTAAGTTCATGTTCTCACGCAGGATTAGTAAATGAAGCACGTTATCATTTAAGTTCTATGTTTGATCTTCATGGAGTTATCCCATGTTTAGAACACTACGCTTGTGTGGTTGATGTGCTTGGTAAAATTGGAAAATTAGATGATGCTAAGAAACTGATTGATATCATGCCCATGATCCCTGATGCCCGAATATGGCAAATTCTGTTATCCGCATGTAATATTTATGGCAATGTTGATATCGGGATGGTTGCTGCAAGAGAACTTGTGGCGTTGCAGCCTGAAAACGAGTCTAGTTTTGTTCTTTTGTCGAATCTTTATGCTTCTGCTGGTATGTGGGGTGATGTAAGACAGTTAAGAAGGGAAATGAAAGACAAAGTTGTTTGTAAGGAACCCGGTTCCAGCGGGATTCAAGTGAAAGGATTGGTACACTATTTTTTTGCGGATGATACGTCACATTCACAGAATGAAGAAATTTACATGGAGCTGAAGACACTAAAGAAGCAGATGATACAAATTCCAAAGGAGCAAGATGCATTTTTTGCGCAGTTTATTGCATGAGTTTATAAACTGTAAATAGTATTACTAATGGCTATCGGTTTCACATAATATGTTCGTGTTGGCAAAAAGAGTTGAGAGTTTATATCATAAAAGAGGTAAATTATGCAAATCTATGTTATTAATACTTCCCTTACAAAACTTTCAACTGATATTACAAAGAAATTTAGAATATACACTATGGTTTCCTTACACCTTGGTCTCTATCTCTAGTATGTTCGCCGATGGGAAATGTTGGGATGCAACGATACTCGAGAGAGCACAGCAACTACNATTAGATGATGCTAAGAAACTGATTGATATCATGCCCATGATCCCTGATGCCCGAATATGGCAAATTCTGTTATCCGCATGTAATATTTATGGCAATGTTGATATCGGGATGGTTGCTGCAAGAGAACTTGTGGCGTTGCAGCCTGAAAACGAGTCTAGTTTTGTTCTTTTGTCGAATCTTTATGCTTCTGCTGGTATGTGGGGTGATGTAAGACAGTTAAGAAGGGAAATGAAAGACAAAGTTGTTTGTAAGGAACCCGGTTCCAGCGGGATTCAAGTGAAAGGATTGGTACACTATTTTTTTGCGGATGATACGTCACATTCACAGAATGAAGAAATTTACATGGAGCTGAAGACACTAAAGAAGCAGATGATACAAATTCCAAAGGAGCAAGATGCATTTTTTGCGCAGTTTATTGCATGAGTTTATAAACTGTAAATAGTATTACTAATGGCTATCGGTTTCACATAATATGTTCGTGTTGGCAAAAAGAGTTGAGAGTTTATATCATAAAAGAGGTAAATTATGCAAATCTATGTTATTAATACTTCCCTTACAAAACTTTCAACTGATATTACAAAGAAATTTAGAATATACACTATGGTTTCCTTACACCTTGGTCTCTATCTCTAGTATGTTCGCCGATGGGAAATGTTGGGATGCAACGATACTCGAGAGAGCACAGCAACTACATAATGAAAAGCTGATGCTGCTATTTTGGATTTTATCTGTCCTCTGATTGGTATAACCCTTCTGCTTGTGAAACTTTCTCTAACGATGTTCTCCATATTTTAGTACTTTATGAAAATTGTTTGATATGTGTGTGTGTACTTGTGTTTGAAACTTTGTGTCAGTTGTTATGTTCTTGAACAGAATGGGGTATTTATATAGGGGATGCACCAACTATTAGAATACCACGGGCAGGAAAGAAACTTCTATTTTGAATTTTAATTTCTTCACTGGTGAGGAGTTGAGAGACAATGCCAGCAAATTTGTGGCTGTATTAAGATTCTCTTTTGAACATTACATTTTGGCACACTGAATCTATAACTTGTTTTGGTTCATTAGTTTTTTAAGTATAGGTTTTGGTCACTGGTTAAGAGTAGAGTACAATAGGTTTAGAATAACTTCATGTGTCAATATTGACAGCTAATTGTGTTGAATAAGAAAACAATTGCATTGGAGCGAGGAAACAACCTTTATAAGAATTGAATCTTTTTGTTTTCTTTTGGGAGATTTTGGTTGTTACGATTTATAGTTTTTGTTTAACTTATTATATTAGTATGTCAGAAGAGAATCGAGACACGTTTTGAAATGGAGAAGTGCAGAAAAAGGTGAAGTTGGTACATAATGATCATATCTTTTGGTACCATGTTGGAACATGATTTATGCCCCGTGGTTAGACACACTTTATGCTACATGTGTGCATAGGGGCTGGTCACTTTTAAGAAACTGAAAACATAAAATTTAAGTGTGCTGGTTGTAAGTTTTGAATGAGAATCACATGGGTGTATTTGACCTGTGATCTTTAACTGGTGTGCATTAACCTCTCGTTACTGTGAATATCACTTTGGTTTATTATGTTAAAGCCTAATATGTTGTCGAGAGAAATAAGTGTATAAGATTAGGGCAGCGTGTGTGTTTATCGTTCAGAAAATAGTATGTTGTTGAGAGAACCACTGTGTTCAAATCCTTAAATCCATAAAAAACAAATTTTCTGCTGTAACAGTCCCTTACGTTCCAACCAATATTACTCAAAATGATCATGCATGACAACTATATACTTAAAAAAATTCATCTTGATCTTTCTTGAGTAGGTTATCCCATGGGGAAAATTGATGGAAGATGCTCGAGAGAACACAATAACTACGGAAGAAAAAACAGTTGCTGCAATCCTTGGTTTTATTTGCACCATTCTTGGTATGACCCTTTTGCTCTTGGCTTTCTCTGAAACTGGATTCTATATTGCAGTACGGAAAATCTCTATATTGAAGATGTCTGATGCATGATTGGTGTGAGTCGGTTGTTTGGGTCAATGACTCACTATAAGAAGATTACGGGCTAGAAATAAACTTCATATTGAATTGTATATTCTAGACCAGTGAAGGGTTGATGTAAGAAGTGGTGTCTCACTGCCAAGAGGTAAGAGGGCTAGCATAATCATGTAAATGGTTTATGAATATTCTTTATGTTACATCCAAACGCATAAAATTGTTGTAAGATACATCCACAAACATAACAATTTTATGCAATAAAATTTATTTTCTTTTATATCATGATGCTATGGGTTGCTCATTAAGCTATCGTCAAGAGATCAACATGGTATACCATGCTTGTAGCCCATCCATTATAGTTGCTTCAGAAACAAAAATTGAAACATGGGGCGGTTTCTCATCCTGTCCAGTCGTTGCGTTAAAAGTAATATTAAGATTTGCTGCACTTGCTATGTACTAAAATTTGGACTAGAAAAGATACTTCCTAGGACTTTTTGCCAACTTTGACTTATAGTTTCAACATTTTACATACGTACTCATTGCCCAAATGCCAAGAATTATTACCATTCTGAATCTAGTGGCTAATGGTAGTAAAGTGAATCCTTGGACATATGCAGAACATATAACCCATATTGATTAGGGGAAGAGTTCATATATCCTTGCCATCATTTGTATTGCTTTTAATTTGTAATTATGAAAATACAAAATTCCAGATAATCAAAATGTATAATCAAGCAAGGATCTCAGCAGATTGTCACACAGAAAATGAAAATAAAACAATTTTGCGTGTTTCATGACATAAATAAAGCAAAAAGTGCAGGAAGGACACTTCAGTTATAAAAATTCTTCACTCTATTAAAATTTTGGAGTTATAAACATGTACATTCGCTTACAGACTTACTGATATGACATAGAGAAGTAAGAATATACATATATATATTTCATACATCCCATTAGTATATGCTATAATTCCCGTTCCATCTTGATCTCTATGTCTAGTAGATTCTTCGACGTGAAACATTTCGATGCAAAGATGCTCTGGAGAAGACAGAAACCACAGACTGAAAAGCAGTCGCGGCTATCCTGGATTTTATCTGGCCCCTCATTGGTATAACCCTTCTTCCTGTGAAACTTTCTCTAACAATGTTCTCCATATTTTAATACTTTATGAAAAACGTTTGATATGTGTGTACTTGTGTTTGAGTCAGTTGATATGTTCTTGCACAAAATGGGGTATTTATATAGGGGATGCACCAACTATTAGAATACCACGGGCAGGAAAGAAACTTCTACTTGAATATTATTTTCTTCACTAGTGAGGAGTTGAGAGACAACGCCAGCGAATTGGTGGCTGTCAAAGATTCTCTTTTTAACATTACATTTAGGCACACTGAATCTATAAATTGATATGGTTCGTTAGTTTTTTTAAAGTGTAGGTTTTGGACACTTATTTAGAGTAGAGTACAATAGATTTAAGATAATTGTGATGCGTCAATATTGACAGCTAATTGTGTCGAATAAAATAGAAAGAGGCTTTGGATTGAGGAAACAACTTTTATACGGCTGAATCTCTTGGTTCTTTATTGGGATCATTTCTTTATTTGGGGATTTTATTATAACGATCCATTGTCCCTTGCTTCAACTATTTTAAGAGTATGTAGAAGAGAATCAGGACACGTTTTAGGAATGGAAAAGGGGAAGAAAAAGGTGAAGTTGGTAAATATGCTCATATCTTTTAGTACCATGTTGGAACATGATTTATGCTCCATGGTTAGATACACTTTATGGTGTGCATATGGGTTGGCCACTATCGAAAAAGAAAAGTGTAAAATAAAGAGTAAGATACAAAACCGTTCCTAATTTTCTATTAGATTACACAGATTTAGAGGTGATAATTGCCGCTAATTTACCTATAAATTGTTTGTTGTGGGTTATACTTTATTTTTAACGGGACAAATGGATTTAGCCTAAAGGATCCAAAAAGAAAACAGGTTGAACTCATTCGAAATGTTTTGAATTGCATAATAACCGTTCTATAGAAGAAGTTAGCTAATATTTCTGTAACATTATTATCTTATCTAATAATACTCAGCCTGCTAAATATTTTTATTCTGGATAAAAAAGTGTATGCCGATCAGGCCAAAACAGCCTGGCCCAACCCGTTGACCCGTTTACCCATATCGTCGATTCAGCCATCTTGCTACTACTATAGGACTGAATGGTCTTCCACCAATAATTTACAAAATTTATCCCTAAAAAGTTGATGAGCCTATTTTAACTCTTTGCCGTTAAGTACTTTAAAACAAATCTGTTGCGTGAAGGACAAATTGGCAATCTAAATACTTAAGAGGAATAGATTTTGTATATTCATCTTATTATTAATCTGTTAATATTACTCAAAACCAACTGCATCATTTCCCCCTTCTCACCAACTATTAAAAAATACACCACTGCTACGTACATGGTTACCAATCCTACCCATTACCACCGCCACCTGCCTAGTCACACTGTTTGAAAATGTTCGTCTTTATCTTCTTCAGCGTGTTTGAGATTGCCTATTGAAACTACTTATCTAGGTATTGCATTTTCACACAAACTATAGTCAGTTTTGAGTTTTTAGATGGAGACAAACTGATTATGGCGAACAGATTATTTGAGGGTGAAACAATCAGTTGCAGAGCTGCATTAACATATTCATTATCTGATCCCGGATACTTTACCTTTTAAGTCCTTAAAAATCAGAATTAATTAACACGTACTAATACAACTGATTATCTGATTATTGTGTTTTGTTTTGATACAGCACAAGTATCTGATCTGATTATTTTTAATAACATAAGCAGTTTAATAAGCAATTCCAAACACTCTCTAGAACACAACCATTGGGTGGTTTAAATGTAGAGTTATACTTGTTGAGTTATTCTTTCTGGTAAGGAAGTTTTCGTAAGTGTATTGTGTAGTTCATGTCTGTATTCATGAATATATAATACGGAGTATAAAAAGAAACTATCGATAAAATAAGAACTCCGTCATACAAAATCATGAATGTAATTTAGTTAACTCTCAACTGAAATTACATGACAGAGAAACCAAAATCAACATAATGTACATTATGGCATCTAACACACAGACTAATTAATTACATTCCTCTAGATCTCGAGAAAACCGAAACCATTGAATGGAAAGCCATTGTTGCTATCTTTGACTTAATCAGTCCCCTCTTCGGTATGACTCGTTTGCTCTCTCTGTACCTGTCTTCCATATTCAACATTTTTAGTTTTAATAAAAGCTTACAAGACAAAAAAGTTGGTTTATGAGTCGTTTGAATTGTGAGTCACTTGGTTTGTGAGTCAATGGATTTGTGTTTGTGATGGTATCTGTATAAGGGGGTATATATAGGCACTCAACTTTGACTCAGGACTTTAGGAATAAGTTGATGGTTCCTTTTAATTTATTTTTTTATTTTTTATTTTTTTTTTCTTTTTTTAAATTCTTAGTAGGAATGGGATATGTGGCATTGGCAATGCCAACAAATTGTCTCCTTTAAAATAAGATTCTTTTGTCTAATGCCTGGGACAAATTGAATTCCCTTAGCTCTTTTGTTCGTTGATACAAGAAACAAAGTTGGTATAATGTTTATGTGAAATCAGACGTGGAAAAATGAGTGGGTCGGGTAACGGAATAAAATGGGTCAAAGTAAAAACCAGTTATGCAGTACTGTTCCGAATAGGTTTCTGTCAAAACAGGCAATTTTTAGTGTGAGTTCGAATGGGTCACCTTTCGTCCATTTTATTTAAATCTTGTCAAACGTATTAAATATGATTTAAAAAAATAATCGTCTCATTATTGGAAACTTTTATTTACTTTGGGTGACATTTGACCATTTGACTTGCATTATTTTCAGTTAATTTTTCTTTAGGTAATCCATTTGACCCGTTAGATTTTAAATACAAACCAAAGATGGTCATTCTTACCTAAATGGGTTAAAATAGACGCATTTGAGCATTTGACAAACACTTACTGAGATTTAACTATCTAAGTGACTGGTAAGAAAGGGAAGACCGTTATTGAATTTTCAACAGTTGAGGAGTGAAGTCTTTCGGTTGTGAAGTGTGAACACACAGTATAGCCTTGTGTGGACACATAGTTAAATAGTATTTGAAAAGGTCAATTAAAGTTGGATGAGGGAGCATCTGCTTGCCTGGAATTGTTCCCCATTGTTTTTCTATGGAAGACCATCTGCTTGAACAAGTCAAAATTGGCTCCATTATTAACTACATGCCAAATACTACCTTCCTTGCTTCATTACTTAAATATTTCTTATCTACCAACTTGGGACAAAATTAATGCCTATAAATACCTAGTAAGCTCGGACCTACGATAGCTATAACCATGAAGTTTTAAGTTTACATCTTAAGACATCAGTAACATTTTCCAGTACAAAACCGATGAGAGAATAGTAAAGGCAGTAACTTTTGTACAAAAACACTAGACTGGTGTCAACTTTTACTGCTAATTATATTAGTTGATGGCATTGGGAATGTCAAAATTATTCCAAGAGATAGAAGATTAAGAATTCAGCCTTGCCTTGTAACTTGTACACATGTGTGATAGTTCTGAAACTTTTATATGCTACTTTGGGACGTTGTGTTTTGCCCCCATGGTTGTATACATTGTGTGCACAATAATACAATATTTGTTTTGTATGAACCCTGAGCCTCTGTGGGGTCACTTGTTAAAATTCAGACACCGGTATCGTGAGGTGAATAGGGGGAATAAAATATTAAATATTTCTTGTGTAAAGCTACTTGCTAATTCTGTGGATGAACTATAGTTGTTACTTTAACAGTGATTAGAATAATATAAAATAAGAATATATTTGCTTCTAGAGGAAATATGATTATTGCATCAGATTATGTCATGAATAACACAATTTAAAACTAAAAAGTTAAGAACAATCATAATGCTTGTTATCTTTGAAAAGTAAGATATTTGTATATTTCAAATCAAAAGCAAACTGCTTTTGTGGATACATTGATCTTTGCTTTAGTATATTATCATGGGGTTCATAATCCACTATGCTAAGCCTTGATGTAAAGAATTTTATCAATTTATTCTGTAAATCAGTCTTTACTTTTCTTTCAATGATTTGAAGTGGCCACTAACTGAATCCATTAGAGGATTTGCTTACTAATTAAAAAATTACAAATTGACAATGATACTGCACAAACATAGTTTATGCATAGGAATATGTCAGTGATGATGCGTCTGAATTTTGGCCTTTTACTTTATGCAACTTGGTGTTTATAAAAGTGCAACAATTGGTACACGTTCGCTCATTTTGAATTGGGTTGGTAAACAATGCCGACAAATTTGTTAAAATTCTATTGGACCATCTAGGAAGAAGCTGACGTTTGACCGATGGAAAGTCAGTATTGTATTGACTAATCGATTATAAGATTAAATTCTTAGGGTGAATTAGCTCAGTATTGTGCTATTGTTGCTCAAAAATGTTTTAGTTGTACTGTCGAGATAGTAAGATCTGACTCGACTCATGAAACAAATGATGCAAGTCACGTAAGTAAACAAAGACCCGTTTAACTTGCAACTATAATGATGGTGAAGCAACTGTTGTAATGCCTAGTTGAAATTTAATACTCTAAACTTGCTAGTAATCTACATGAACGGAAATTTTTATATGTGTTTTTTACTACCATAAAGTCGTCTTGGACGATTATATGCAGGGCACTAAAGTTCTTATAGATTTAAGTGTATATGTTACCAGGAGTTTGGCTTTCCAGTCTTACTATTTGTACTTCTTATCCGTAAACTACTGTAGAAAATGGGTTTAGGGCGAACCCACAATTAGATTCATGGTTCAAGTTTCATGAACATGCCATATCAATTCCACTAATTAAGACTCCATATTTCTCACTGTTTGGACCAAAATGAAACAGCAATGTGACTTTTTTCACTGATTTTAGGAGGGTTTATGCAATGGTTGACATATGGTAGAGTACAAAAGCCCATGCACAAAGCTACAAAGTACTACAACACTTTTTCACTTGTGCATGGGTGAGATCAAAAAAGATTAGGCGTTAGGATGTGTTCTTCGGTGCTCACTTGTATCATAAACACACAGATTTTAGTACACAAGATACAAGTTAGTTATAACATAATTGTTCCGGAGAAAGCTTTTCTTAAATTATCAGATACACAACATATTGACATTCAAGAACACGGCGCAAAGCTTCAACTAGAAAAACAAATCTACAAACTATACTACATTATCAAGATACATCTAATGCATCATAC
The DNA here is from genome assembly GCA_014162995.1 of Artemisia annua. Taxonomy (NCBI): domain Eukaryota; kingdom Viridiplantae; phylum Streptophyta; class Magnoliopsida; order Asterales; family Asteraceae; genus Artemisia; species Artemisia annua. Next base: position 229,134 of record LBNU01024529.1, on the reverse strand, counting down.
TAATCACTTGTGTCCATATCGAACTCTGTAGGTATGTCCAGTCGCCTGAGAAGTGGCGGCACGTGGCAGCTTTGAGAACACAGAAACCACTGAATGATAAGCCGTTGCAGCTATCCTCACCATAACCTGCCCTCTCACTGGTATCTGCCTTCGGCTTGTTAAACTTGCTCCAAGTATTTTCTGCATGTTTAAAATCCTGAAAAATAGATCTAAACTTCTTTTGTTGTTGATATAATGAAGTAGAGGATTAGATATGAATATGATCTTAGAGCTAGGTTTCTTGGTTTATATAGCCCAATATTTGGTGGTGTACTGTACAAGATCTTGAATTTTATATGATTTGATAGGTGATATGGTAGGTGGTTGAGTGACAATGCCAGCAAATACTTTTGCACCCATGATTCCTTTTGTCCAACAATTGTGACTGACTAAGTCAAATGTGATATGTTCATTAATTTTGAATCATTGTACAATTTTCAATGCTATGATTACAGTAGTTTTGTGCTATATATGGTTTTTAATACAGGTTTTGATTGAATGGTTTTTCATGGTCTTAGGTTTTGACAGCAAGTTATTTTGTATTGAAAATAGGATTCAGGGGGAACAAGTGGTCATGTGGTCTATTTATATTTTGGAAATGACACAAAAATTGGATTAATTTTTGTTGACAATAGCACAACTTGTTCTGTGAGTGGAGCATGTTTGATGCTGCTCACACTGCTACTAGTGTTGCACATACACAAATATTATTCGTTATTTTATAAGTTTAAAAGTTGTATCAAGGGGTTTATATCATTGGTGATTAGTATTCGTACATGAGGTGAAGTGCTTCGGCATCCTGTAATATTTTTGGTATATCGTATGTATGTTTGTGAAATATAGTTTCAGGACGATGTAATAAAGTCACATAATTTGGTATAAATGACTTCAACCGAAGGCATTTCTAACAATATTCTATAAAACAGGGTGATTGATTACTTTATACATAGTTGATAACATTTTAGACATTATCGCATTAACTTTTTGAGTTGGAAATAGTACAAGAGAGCAAGTAGTCATGTGGTTCTTCTGGGAATGATGCAGAAATTTTGGAGTGACTTTGGGCAAAGCACAAGTTGTTCTGTGGGTGTTTAAGTATGTTTGATGCTTGCTCATTGCAAGTAATGTGGCACATGTGCTGACTGGAGAGAGGTTTTATATGAAGGGGTATTGTCCAAAAGCAGCAGTTAATACTTATACATGATTACTGCCATAATTTTTTTTACTTGACTCATAAAAATTATAATTCAAATTAATGAACTAATTAAACACGATATAGACTTAGTTCATCCCAAGTAGTTTCATAACCGTCGAACATTTTCCACGTCTGCATCCAACGGCTGCAAGAGAGTGAGGGGAAATCAACGGCTGTGATACGTAGCCTATATATTTTTGTGGCTAAGATTCTAAGTCAAAATGATTTGGTAGAAAGACAGATTAACCTTCTTGAACCATTTCAAGGAAAATTTATAGAACTAATAATATATTGTTTTTAATGAATAAACCGATCAGTATCCCATGATACCTTACAACCCCTACCGAAACCCGACGAAACATTTTACAAGAAGTTTTAATCGGTTCGTGTATATTTTGCATTCCTGAGACCTGATAAATCCAACAGCCAGTCTAACCAGAATAACAGATCTACTCGTAACTTGTGTGACTAACATATCCTCATAAGTACCAACTATAAGATGATGACATTTGCATTCTCTAGATTTGAAGACATTTTACAGTCACATGTTTAAGACGATTAATCTGCTCAAAACAAATTATTGTTTATCTACTAGCCAGTACAATATAAAGTAAAAAGGAGCATACTATATAAACTTCTGTTAGAGAAAAAAACAATTCTCAATGCTCAAAACCCTGCCACGACAAGCAACTCTTATTCAATTGCGTACCAGTTACGTATTAGAGACTCAAAAGTGTGTGAGCGCAATTGTATACCCAGTTACCTAAAATCTAGATAGAAAAACCAAGATAGGTTACACCACACCTATTCTTGCAGCAGCCAATTGGCACCTTAGCCAATGCGACACCAAAATTAAAGAATTACATTCAGAATCAGATACATTTTGAGTTCAGCGATTGTCTTGATGACACCTGAACAAACACTAAAGATTAACCAAAATGCAAATTAACAAGTTGAACTCCACCATAGTAAATTTCCAGGGGTTCTAAAATGTACTAGTATATCATCATTCCAATATTTAGAACGATGCATAACAATGATTTCTGCTGATGGTGATGCACGTGGGGACTGTAAGAGAGTTCTCAATATCTCTAACCTTCTATCATCATCATATTCAACTTCTATGATCACCTTCTTCAGCACGGGTGACTTGGCCAATATAAGATTTACAAATCTGCTCTCACCCTCCGAGTTAAAAAAATTTGTTATCTTCAATTCCTTCAAATTCTGCAACCAAATATCTGAACAATCTCCCAGCGTATCCGACTCTAACTTAGAATACTTAGGGTTATTCATCTACAGGAATTTTTGTAATTCTTGTGTCAGTTAACTTTTAATTAAGAACTAAAAAATAGATATGAGATAGATCCATAATATTTACCGTTAGCTTAATTTTCTCCAAGTTCGGGGAGCTTCTGAGCACATGACAAAGAAGTGGTAAGTGACAATCATCAAAGAGCATTGTCCATAACAAAGAGATGTACTTGAGGTTGACTAATGCAGTTGGAAGCTCTCACCATGCATAGTCTTGAAAAGCACACTTGAACCATAGAAAAAACGAACATTAGAAAACCACATTATTTCCCAAGCTCAATCAATTATGTTTCAGGTGGATGATATTACCTCAACGCCCGAACAATTAACAGAGAGGTGTTCAACCACAGGCAAGCACTTAGATAGTTCATGAAAGGTGATGCATTTACCAACCATATTTTCCTCTTCAAATCGCTGCAACAGTTTACAATATTCAGATAAGTTATGAAAGCCCAAGAAGATAAAATTTCAAGTAAGAACTCACCAGTTTTAATCTTTTAAGTAACGGGCAATTTGATAAGAGATGAAGAAGTGCTTCTCTAGAAACGACTAAACTATGGAAGTATAAGCTTGTAAGGCTACCAAATGCACTAAATGTTGGACTAAACTCAAAAGTAGAGTGACAGAGACATAGGTTTGTTAATTGTTGAAAGGAGAAGATAGATAGGGGTAACTTATATGAATACGGGTAATTCTCACTAATATACAAGTGAAGTTCAAGTTTCTTGAGAGTATCTTTGTTCCTAGCCAAATCAAGTATTATTTGGTCAAGTTCAACATAACGGGAATCTGCTTTCATTGAAAGGCTGAACTCAAAGATTGGACCTTGGTGCAAAAACAGAACTTGACGTATTGCAGATACAATCTTAAGCTTCCTTTTACACAGCCAATCTTTGTCAGGAGACATATTTTTATCAGCAAACATTTCTTCCTCATCAAACACAAGTTTAGGAATTGTGGTCCATCTGTACCTCCAATCCCTCGAGAGGATGCTTGTTCTCACTGCTTCTTTAATCGGAAGAAGACATAGGATGTTTTCTATGATGGGTGAAGGAAGGTGGCTGATTGTATCCAAAGATACGCATTCTGCTTTACCTTGCATCATAAGGTGATGTTGTTGGACAAATACTGAAACAGTTGTGCAAATATTAGTAACTGAAAAAACTGAATTAAGATAATCAATGTTTAATGCACACACACAAAAAAGGCCTAATACAGCATTT
>LBNU01024529.1:212984-224892 GCA_014162995.1 Artemisia annua | reverse complement strand
ACCTTTTAGTTTGTAATAGAGTCTCTTAGATTAGCCTAACGTCCCTCAAATAAGCCGAAATTTTTGAGTTTATCAAAACCCCCGCATATAAGCTTTGCCAAATACGGGCTCATAAGTCCCTCGTATAAGCTAAAACAAACACCCTTTCTAGCTTTAACTTGGGTAGTGTTTATCTTGGGGAGTGTCTTGTTCCCTTTATAGCTTCACTTGGGGAAGTAAACTTTCATGACAAAGATCATATAATTACAGTATATATGGGGAGTTAGTTATACACTCTGCTAGTAGCCATAATAATAAGATGAAATTAGTCTTCTTTAATAAACCGTGATTAGTTTCACACAACTTTCTACACCTCTAAATGATGTTATGTTATCATGATCATAACTACCTGGTTTCAGTTACATCCAGTATCCCATACTACGGTTCCATTTCTTGTCACCACAAAAACTTATCACTAAAATTTAAAATATTAAGGTTGGTGAACCTTGTCATCCTAGTTCCTCTCGCTTTCATACTATAGAAAGGGTTGTTTGTTAAAAGTAGCGGTGAGCAGCAGTGGTCAGTAGTAGTGAGTTGTGAGCAGTAGCGACAGCTCACCGCTCACAGCTTCTTAAAAAACCATTGAAAAAATGAGCATTCCTAAAAAATAGCAAAGCTCACCGCTCGTCCGCTCATTTGTCAAACGACTAATAAAATTCAAAATGCTCGTTGCTCACCGTTCACAGCTCCAAAAAATCCACACCGCTCCGTGCCAAACATAACCTATTTTGCTTAAAACAACTCATGTGGAAAATTTCCATTTCTAAAGTTTATAACTCTTTTTAGTTAAGTGCTTAACACTAGCTAATAATTATTTTGTTTTATATCGTACGGTAAATATTTATGATAATTGAATTAGCCGTAGATGGCCCAAGCCCGGTTGTGGGCTTTGGAGGTTTCTAGTAGGTTCTAGGTAATTGCATTATAAATACAATATCAATAATACAATATCTCGTATGGGGTTTACATTATTTAATTAATTGGTCGGTCGTTTTATTTACGCGTGTAATAAGTATACCAAAGTACCTCTCTAGAAATACTTTGATATCCATTGGTAAAATCGACCAGTTGGATGCTTTTGGTTTTTACTATTACTGATATGGAATGTGTTCTTGATGCTTTTGGATGCATACATATTTATATAATCGTGTAAAATTATATTATTCTCGTATCTCATAGTGAATAGTGAATACACATAAAGAGTAAAAATACATAAAGAGTAAAAATACATGATATAAATGGGCTAGGCCCAATACCAAACGAATGCATGGGATAATATACGGAGTACATAATATGAAATACGTTAACAAATTGGACGTATCTGGATGTATAACTCAAGAAATAACACAAGAGTTGGGATTTTCCTCCATAATTACATAGTGAACTTGAGAGGGAAAAGGAAAATGATTATAGGGTTCAACAATTGCTACTTTGGGTTCCACTTTTGGCGTAGTTTCAACCTTCTTCTTAACCGGCTCGACGAGTAAAATTTTTGTGTTACAAACTTTCATTAGTTTCTTGTAGCCACACACCGGATCAATGACACCAGCTACGGTTAGTTTCTTGTCTTTCATGTTCATAACTATGGATTGGATCCCTACATGTCGAATAGCGATGAAACAATAAAATTAGTCATTTATAAAAGTGTAAGTAAAAAGAACGAACATAAAGAAAACGTACCTTCAAGGCTTGAAATTGCCTTCATAGCCTTCTTTTTGCATCTATCGTCATATATTTCCACTCCATAGACCACTTTCTGCAATCAAATATTATATGGACAAAAAATATTAATAGGGACTAAACTAATTCGACATGTTACTTGACACACACTACATTATCAACCTTTAATATAGTTACGGATTTTCACTAAGTTACACGGAAAACACGTACTAGGATCCCAAAATAAACAAATGTCTAAAAGCCTGCAATTACGGATATGAAAAGATAAAACCAAGTGTAAAACATATAAACGTACTACTTGCAACATCATTAGACATTAAGATCGAGCTTTTGATCTAGTTAAAGACCGTGGCTCGAATTCCTACATACAATAATAGATCATAATGACGCATTGGTAACTTGTCTCGTTTAAGAAAAAATGGAGGACACTTATGTATGAAACAAATGTAAATGTAGCCTTTTATGACTTAAACTGAATCGATATAGAAGAAAGGCAAAAATGTGACCTTGGGTTCAGCCATGTTGATGCTGGTGCCTAAAAGAATGTTTAGGAAATATTGAAAGGAATTATTAATTGTTTCAAAAAAGTTCCGAGTGTTTATGTGTTTTATAGGAAGAGGAAGATAGGCAGCAATTAAGTCACTAATTGAAATGACTGTGACTCCACTTCACTATAATTGAAATGAATGATATATACAGTATACATGATTACGTACGTGAGTACGTCATGTTGTTTGTTTTGATTTTAACAAAGACAACTTTAGCTTCTTTAATACTCCGTAGCAGGGCTATAAACGAACTGGATGAACACGAACGAACCCTTTTGTTCGTTCAATTTTAACCGCACAAATAAACGGACACGAATGCTTAAACGGACAAATTTTCTTGTTCGTGTTCATTTATTAAGAATATGACTTGTTCATGCTCGTTCATTTAGATACTAAACGAACGCTAAACGAACATAAACGATCGAACGAAATGAATATAGACAAACAAACAAAAACTTTATTAAATTATGCACAATAGATTGCTTTATAAGTGTAATTTAAAAAAAAATTAAAAATTAAAATAATAATACAATTAAAATATATGATAAACAAACATAAATAAATAAATGAACATAGACGAACATTAACGAACGCATAATTGGACGTTTAAGAACATAAATGAACGGACGTGACTTTTGTTCATGTTCGTTCATTTAACTAAACAAACGTAAACTATTGTTCATGTTCCATTTAATATGTTGGAAAATACCTCGACAACAAACCCGAAGTTCGATCGCGGAACGCTAGATCGCGAGTTGTATCGAGCACAAGTAGCAAACACGAGAGACTACAAAGAACCGACAAGAATATTGCACACGATATACCCTCGTACCAACCCTTTATTGAAAACCTAATAAAGCTATTACAACGAGGAAGAAGAATGAATAACTAGCATCCCCCCTCATCTCTATTTATAGAGATGAGGGGGTAGAAACCTTAGCTTGCACTCCAAGCTACCCAATCCTAGTTTATGTCTAACACCTAATCTAATTACAAAGTACACTTAAGCCCCTAATCTATGTTTAAGTTTACTACTAATATATAACAATTTCCACCTTAGCAGTAACACTTAAACATAACTGATACTCAGCATCTTTTCCTCGAGCTGGAACCTCGGACCGGGGACCACCTTGTCGACCAGGCATTGTACTTTAGTAATTTTCCAAGATTAGCCTCCGTAGACTCCTTCACTTTCTTCTTTTCAGCAATATTACCCTCTGCACCCTCTTGACCAGGTACTCCGGTTACCGTAATGTCTGCCCCCACCTTTATACCAAGGTGTACCTTATCCTGCTCATTTACCAAGCAGCCCGTGTTTGTCTTTTCTTCAAGTTGCTTGTCCTCTAACTTTCTTTGAGCCACTGCAGCATCATCGTTACTAACCTGAAAAACCTCAGCTTCACGATTCCCTTGAGCTCCCTGCAGTTCCATCTCAAACCAAACATGTTCATCAACCTGTACTCCATGGACTCCTGTTTTAACACCAGGACCAAGTTGTTTGAACCCAACTTGTTTATGACCAAGTTGTTTGAGCCCAACTTGTTTATGACCAAGTTGTTTGAATCCAACTTGTTTTGAACCTCCATGATTTTGTACACCAAAAGTCATCACTTTTGCTTCCAAAGTATACACACAGTTATCTTTCCTGATCCCAGTCATCATAACCCGACAACCTTTGATCACCTTGACTCTACTCATCTGCATCTTCACAGTATAACCCTCTTTTTCAAGAGTACCCAATGAAATCAAGCTTTTTCTTAACCCTGGAACATACCTGACATCTTCCAGTATAAAGCTTGAACCATCATGCAACTGTATCTTCACTTTTCCTGTCCCTTTGATAGTGCATGTCGTGTTATCACCTAACTGAACCGAACCACCATCAACATCCTTGAAGTCATACAAGAAATCCCTCCTAGGTGTCATATGATAAGACCCACCTGAATCTATTACCAATTCAGTCATCTCATCATTCCCGACCACCACCAAGGCTTCTCCAAAGTAGGCGTTACCCTCGTCATCAGAAGAATCAGAATCCTGATCATGCTTACCCTTCGTGACGAACCCACTTGACTTCTTCTTTGGACAGTCTCTCTTCAGATGACCCTCTGAATGACATATGAAGCACTTGAGCTTACCAGTTCCACCCCTTGACTTTAAACCGCGAACTTCCACCAGAATGAGCTTTCCTTGAATGATCTGACCCTCCCCTTACGTATAACCCGTCACTAGCTTCTTCCTTTGTGCCTTCAGTTCTTTTCTTCAACTCTCTTGAATTCAGAGCCGCCAGAACATCCTCCATTGTCAAGGATTCCCTCCTATACAACAATGTCTCCACAAAGTTTTTATAAGACGATGGCAACGACGTAAGTAACATAAGTGCCTGATCTCCATCCTCAATCTCGATATCAATATTCGCCAAATCAAGTGTCAACTTATTAAACTCATCTATATGATCACCCAGTTTCGTACCTGGACTCATATAGTACGTGTATAGCTTCTTTTTCAGATACAGTCTGTTTGCTAAAGACTTAGTCATATACAGACTAGTCAACTTCGACCAAATTCCTGCAGCAGATGTTTCCTTGGTAACTTCCCGTAAAACCCGGTCTCCCAAGCATAGAATCAAGGTACTGTATGCCTTTTTCATCAAAGCAGCCTTTTCACCTGCTTCCTTGTCCGCGGGTAATGTCTCTAATGTAGCATCACATCCCAGCTGTACCATTAAAGCACGCATCTTTATTTGCCATAACCCAAAGTCATTCTTCCCATCGAATTTTTCGATGTCAAACCTAGTTATAGAACTAGCCATTCTTCTTATACATTGCTAAATACCTTGTCAAGTTGTTTCTTAACCAACTTTATCGACAAGCCTCACAAGCCGTGTGCAATATTCCCCTTTGTTGCTATAAACCCTTCTTGCAAATCGAATTAATTAGAATAACCCTAAACCATCGATTTCGAACAAGCAATCCCGGTCGTTAACTTGAAAACCAAGAAAACCACGACCGAAACTTGAACCACAAGAAAAACCCGCAACAAAAACCTTCGATTTAATCAACTTTAAAAAACCTTAAAGTCAAACCTTGAAGTTGATTTTCAAACAGAGTACTTCACTATATTCGATCTTTAAAAATTAAAAACGATTCTGTGAAGTAAAATATATATTATTGTAGTATAATATATATTTTAACCTTTCAAGTTCAATCTTTGTAGTTAACGAGATGGGAATCCCGCGCGTTGCCGCGGGGTGTTTTCCGAATAGGGAAAGCGTGATAACGACCGGTAGCTACTTAACGTCAATTTAGCGACAAAGGACTGACTTTGCAATGGACGTATAGCATGAAGGACCAATTATGTAAATTATGAGAGGACTAAATATGCAACGAAACTCTGAGATGAAGAACCAATTTCGTACGAATTAAAAAAAAAATGAAGATAACGGTCATCAGCTAACAGTCGTTAAATAACTTAACGACCGTTAGTTATAAGGACTAAATGTGCAACAAACCTGTAAGACGAAGGACCAATCGCAGGCGGAATTAAAAAAAAAAAAAAAAAAAAAAAAGTTAACGGTCGTTGCTACAGTAACTAACGGCCGTTAGTTACTGTACGAATAAAAAACAATAAAATCACTGTAGTAGTGGAGTGGGGGGGAACATCCCACTGAATGTATATGTTATATAATACTTAATAAAGCTCACGTGATATATGAAAAACAATAAACCAATCAATGGCCACCTTTCCTTGTTTCTTCACGTGATAAAGAGAAAAACCTTCAATCGTCTTTAACCTCTCGTCACCGTCGCTACTTCAAACACCGATTCGAAACCCGAACCTCAAAACCTCGAACGAAGTCGAAACCTACATCTAGCACTCGAACTTCGATGACCACAATAACCTTGGCTCTTGATACCACTTGTTGGATAATACCTCGACAACAAACCCGAAGTTCGATCGCGGAACGCTAGATCGCGAGTTGTATCGAGCACAAGTAGCAAACACGAGAGACTACAAAGAACCGATAAGAATATTGCACACGATATACCCTCGTACCAACCCTTTATTGAAAACCTAATAAAGCTATTACAACGAAGAAGAAGAATGAATAACTAGCATCCCCCCTCATCTCTATTTATAGAGATGAGGAGGTAGAAACCTTAGCTTGCACTCCAAGCTACCCAATCCTAGTTTATGTCTAACACCTAATCTAATTACAAAGTACACTTAAGCCCCTAATCTATGTTTAAGTTTACTACTAATATATAACATAATATATAAATGAACATAAACGAAGTTTTTACCGAACGGTTAATGAAATATTCACTGAACGTTCAGTTCGTTTACAGCCATACTCCGTAGTAACTTACTACCCCCTTTTTTTTTTTTTTTTTTTTTTTTTTTTTTTTTGAACGTTAATAGTAACTTACTACTACTATATACAATTACCAACCATATATTACTGTTCATAAATAATACTCCGTAATATACTTAATTAAAGTGCATCTTAATTAACGTTTCAACGTAAGTGATAGCTACTTGATATGTTGATCGCTCTATAACTGTTTCACTTATAATCTATCAGTTACGTAATTATTTTCGTATTGTGTTACATTTTTTTATACAGTATGTTGACGTATATGTCCGAAGCGTATATACCGGACGATATGCACTTGGCCGGACGATAGCAGTTGGCAGAACGACACACATTATCTATTACCCACTGGATCGGTCCAAGCGCCCCACGTGTGCCGTCTTCCCAGATTTTCAGGGATCATGTCCAAGCACGTGGACTGACACCTACCCTATATAGTAGGTCTAGCTCGGCGAGCACTGTTCACAAGTACATGTGACCACTGTTCATCGGTACGACTGACCACTGTACACAAGTACACATGGGTAACGAGATTGGGTAGTATAAATACCCCAACCCCATTTATTGTTCACAACAACACACACACTTGCATTTACTCTCATTAATTATTATACCCTTCGGCTTCGTCTCCACTCTTATTCTCACGCCGGAGCTTGGTCCTGGGATAAAACCCAGGACGAGGCTAACGTGCGTATTTCACTTGTGCAGATAAGTAGGATCTCCGGGAGGAGATTTGAAGCTTTCCGATATATCAAGCCGTAGTGCAGATTTTTACTTCAACACAGTACATACAAAATATCAGACTACACGTGTATATCTCACAATAAAAAAATAATCTGCAACAACGGCCGACCAATAGCGAACCTCATTTATGTGCATTTATTATCTCAAATACAAATGAGTCATGGTCCTCATGGACAACACAAAATTTTTGTCTCCTAACATCAATACTTCAAGCCACTAATAACATCTCTTGTACAGTAATTGAAAACCTATGTGAACCGAACGCGTAAAGACTATTCGTTGTAAATAAGTGTTTCTAAAATTGTGAACGCCAAATATAGAATGAAGATATTACTTTTTAAAATTATCAACGCTTATTTTGAGATCATACTCCCTCCGTTTTAAAATTATTGTCTAACTTTGACTTTTTTAGTCTTTCATTCTCAACTTTGACTACAAATATTTTTGTTTATGTTATACAATTGTTGATGAAAATTATACCAATGAAAATATATTTAAAACTCAATCCGTTCATATATTTTGCATCAAGAATTATGTAATATAAATAAAAATATTTAAGGTTAAAGTTGAAAATTAAAATCCAAAAAAGTCAAAATGGGACAATAATTTTGGGACGGGAGGAGTATTGTGTAACCGAAATGACATTTACCATGACTATGTTTGATGATGAAAGTATCTCTCGTCGCTTTTAAGTTTCAGTGATTCAGTCCTTAGATTTTGTGATGAAATACAATTGACAACAAAATTGGGGAAGTCTATTAGTCAATAATATTGTCATTTGCTTAAAACTAACTCATGTGGAAAAATTCCACATGAGTGTGTAAAATGAATAAAGATACTAAAGTGTCTCTTTTTGAAATACTTCGGTATCCTTTCGACCATTTTCTATCAACTGTCATTTTATAGTTACTAAAATGACATATTAGAAAATTCAAAACTGATTCACAAGCTCGCTTTTTACTGATACATAGCATTACAATTGTAAGTCATTTATATGCTTTGATTATTTGTACATTGGTATATGCAAATCAGTCTGCAAATCAACTATGTATAAAATCACACGTTATTTGTGAATTTAAAATTCATGTATCAGTTACTTCTTACGTCTCATAATAAGTATCCACTTACAATATACAGAGTTTTAAAAATCTCACTAACTACACTTTTCACCTAGGAGTGTCATTCGAGCTGACCCGACCCGAACCCGACCCGAGTCAATTTGGGTCGGGTCAATCGGGTCAAAAATTATATTCGGGTCAATCGGGTTAACCCGAATTGACCTGAGTTCTAAACAAGGTCTGGTTCGGGTATATTTTTTTAGCCTCAACCAGACCCTAACCCGACTAACCTGGCTAAACTAACACTTTACAATGTAAAAATACTTGGGTTGACCCTGTAGGACCACGGATAACAACTTATTTCACAACTTATTACCTTATTCTAGATAGAGAAATAGAGAGTAGAGAGAGAGAGAATGGAGAGACATCATGTAAAAATATGAACTATGTGTGTGTTATTCAAATGATGAAACTCACCTCACAAATGAGGCTTACAATACATTATATAGTGCTTACAAGTCTAGGGCTTTTGATATTACATGTTTGGCCCTTAGACTTTCTAGTTTATGATAACTGAACATATAACTTATGAAACTACTTTCTAACGCAACCTATTACAAGATTCAAGAATATAATGACCGACACTTCATAATATAAAAATATAATGCTAACAATCTCCCCCTAAGTGTTGGTCATTGAAGGTTGCGTGACGTCTTCATCTTTGTCTTTAAACTTTAACATTCTTTGCTCTTGACGTCTTTAGAAAACATTAGATAGGTTATAGTTCTTTGTTCATCGTTCTTTGTTCCTTCATGCTTTGTGATCTTTACACCATGACTTTTCTTTGTTCTTTGTTGTTGTGGTTGTTCACCTGCCTTATGTCTAACTTTGACTTTTTTAGTCTTTCATTCTCAACTTTGACTACAAATATTTTTGTTTATGTTATACAATTGTTGATGAAAATTATACCAATGAAAATACATTTAAAACTCAATCCGTTCATATATTTTGCATCAAGAATTATGTAATATAAATAAAAATATTTAAGGTTAAAGTTGAAAATTAAAATCCAAAAAAGTCAAAATGGGACAATAATTTTGGGACGGGAGGAGTATTGTGCAACCGAAATGACATTTACCATGACTATGTTTGATGATGAAAGTATCTCTCGTCGTTTTTAAGTTTCAGTGATTCAGTCCTTAGATTTTGTGATGAAATACAATTGACAACAAAATTGGGGAAGTCTATTAGTCAATAATATTATCATTTGCTTAAAACTAACTCATGTGGAAAAATTCCACATGAGTGTGTAAAATGAATAAAGATACTAAAGTGTCTCTTTTTGAAATACTTCGGTATCCTTTCGACCATTTTCTATCAACTGTCATTTTATAGTTACTAAAATGACATATTAGAAAATTCAAAACTGATTCACAAGCTCGCTTTTTACTGATACATAGCATTACAATTGTAAGTCATTTATATGCTTTGATTATTTGTACATTGGTATATGCAAATCAGTCTGCAAATCAACTATGTATAAAATCACACGTTATTTGTGAATTTAAAATTCATGTATCAGTTACTTCTTACGTCTCATAATAAGTATCCACTTACAATATACAGAGTTTTAAAAATCTCACTAACTACACTTTTCACCTAGGAGTGTCATTCGAGCTGACCCGACCCGAACCCGACCCGAGTCAATTTGGGTCGGGTCAATCGGGTCAAAAATTATATTCGGGTCAATCGGGTTAACCCGAATTGACCTGAGTTCTAAACAAGGTCTGGTTCGGGTATATTTTTTTAGCCTCAACCAGACCCTAACCCGACTAACCTGGCTAAACTAACACTTTACAATGTAAAAATACTTGGGTTGACCCTGTAGGACCACGGATAACAACTTATTTCACAACTTATTACCTTATTCTAGATAGAGAAATAGAGAGTAGAGAGAGAGAGATGTGGAGAGACATCATGTAAAAATATGAACTATGTGTGTGTTATTCAAATGATGAAACTCACCTCACAAATGAGGTTTACAATACATTATATAGTGCTTACAAGTCTAGGGCTTTTGATATATAACTTATGAAACTACTTTCTAACGCAACCTATTACAAGATTAAAGAATATAATGACCGACACTTCATAATATAAAAATATAATGCTAACAATCTCCCCCTAAGTGTTGGTCATTGAAGGTTGTGTGACGTCTACATCTTTGTCTTTAAACTTTAACATTCTTTGCTCTTGACGTCTTTAGAAAACATTAGATAGGTTATAGTTCTTTGTTCATCGTTCTTTGTTCCTTCATGCTTTGTGATCTTTACACCATGACTTTTCTTTGTTCTTTGTTGTTGTGGTTGTTCACCTGCCTTATGTCTAACTTTGACTTTTTTAGTCTTTCATTCTCAACTTTGACTACAAATATTTTTGTTTATGTTATACAATTGTTGATGAAAATTATACCAATGAAAATACATTTAAAACTCAATCCGTTCATATATTTTGCATCAAGAATTATGTAATATAAATAAAAATATTTAAGGTTAAAGTTGAAAATTAAAATCCAAAAAAGTCAAAATGGGACAATAATTTTGGGACGGGAGGAGTATTGTGCAACCGAAATGACATTTACCATGACTATGTTTGATGATGAAAGTATCTCTCGTCGTTTTTAAGTTTCAGTGATTCAGTCCTTAGATTTTGTGATGAAATACAATTGACAACAAAATTGGGGAAGTCTATTAGTCAATAATATTATCATTTGCTTAAAACTAACTCATGTGGAAAAATTCCACATGAGTGTGTAAAATGAATAAAGATACTAAAGTGTCTCTTTTTGAAATACTTCGGTATCCTTTCGACCATTTTCTATCAACTGTCATTTTATAGTTACTAAAATGACATATTAGAAAATTCAAAACTGATTCACAAGCTCGCTTTTTACTGATACATAGCATTACAATTGTAAGTCATTTATATGCTTTGATTATTTGTACATTGGTATATGCAAATCAGTCTGCAAATCAACTATGTATAAAATCACACGTTATTTGTGAATTTAAAATTCATGTATCAGTTACTTCTTACGTCTCATAATAAGTATCCACTTACAATATACAGAGTTTTAAAAATCTCACTAACTACACTTTTCACCTAGGAGTGTCATTCGAGCTGACCCGACCCGAACCCGACCCGAGTCAATTTGGGTCGGGTCAATCGGGTCAAAAATTATATTCGGGTCAATCGGGTTAACCCGAATTGACCTGAGTTCTAAACAAGGTCTGGTTCGGGTATATTTTTTTAGCCTCAACCAGACCCTAACCCGACTAACCTGGCTAAACTAACACTTTACAATGTAAAAATACTTGGGTTGACCCTGTAGGACCACGGATAACAACTTATTTCACAACTTATTACCTTATTCTAGATAGAGAAATAGAGAGTAGAGAGAGAGA
>LBNU01024529.1:182846-212529 GCA_014162995.1 Artemisia annua | reverse complement strand
TTAGTTATAGGGATCCATTATCAGCTTTTAGGTGACAACTAGCCCTAATAACTAACTTGATGTTGTTAACATTCCTAAAAAGGAAGTTAGACCCGTCATGGTAAACATCTAATTAAGAGTTTCTCGAATCGGTACATTTCTACTTGGATAAATCCTTTCGAATACTAACATTTTGTTTCGTCAATTCGAGAGTCAATTATGAGTTTAGTATAAGACTTTTATGTCTTTTCTTACGAGCTCGAGATTCTGCCACAACTTTTGAACATTTTTTGATCACATTTAATCACGTCTTCTCCCCCTCAAAAATAGCATACCGTGATATTTTTGATATTTCGAACCCGAATTGACCCGATCCGAACCCAAATTGACCCGACCCGAGTTGACCCGAGTTCTAAACATGGTCGGGTTCGGGTATGTTTTTTGGAGGCTTGACCCGAGTTGACCCAAACCCGGCCGGGTCAACCCGAATGACAGCCTTATTTTCACCAATCAAATATCATTTTTACCCACTAAAACTTCTTCTCATTTGTTGAAATACAAAGTGAACATTTATTTTAGGACATTCGAAAATAGCAATGTAGACACTTATTATGAGACGGAGTGAGTATTATTGATTGGTGATAATTTACATGATTGTGTAGAATTATTTTAATCCCATATCTCATAATAAATACACATAAGAGTATAAATACACAGTACATGATGTAATGAGCTAGACCCCATACCAAACAAATGCATGGGCCTAACATACATAATATGAAATACGTTTAATAGATTAAAGCTAAGCCCAATACCAAACAAACGTATGGGCCTAATATTCATAATATAAAATACGTTTAACAGATTGCATGTATCTAGATGTAGGCTATGTTTGGCAAAAGTAGCTGTGAGCAGTAGCAGTGAGCTGTGATCAGTAGCTGTGAGCAGTAGCCAAAAAAGCTCACAGCTTCATAAAGAAGCATTGGGAAAATGAGCTCTCCTAAAAAATAGCAAAGCCCACAGCTCTCATGCCAAACGAACACTAAAAATCAAAAAGCTCATTGTTCACCGCTCATTGCCCAAAAAAGCTCCAAAAAGCTTTGTGCCAAACATAGCCGTATACCTCAAGAAATAACACAAGAGTTGGGATTTTCCTCCATAATTACATAGTGACCTTGAGAGGGAAAAGGAAAAGGATTATAGGGTTCAACAATTGCTACTTTGGGTTCCACTTTTGACGTAGTTTCAACCTTCTTCTTAACCGGCTCGACGAGTAAAATTTTTGTGTTACAAACTTTTGCTAGTTTCTTGTAGCCGCACACTGGATCAATGTTCACACCAACTATGGTCAGGTTCTTGTCTTTCATGTTCATAACTATGGATTGGATCCCTACATGTCGAATAGCGATGAAACAATATAATTAGTCATTTTGAAAAGTGTAAGTAAAAAGAACGAACATAAACAAAACGACATAAACAAAACGTACCTTCAAGGCTTGAAATTGCCTTCATAGCTTTCTTTTTGCATTTATCGTTATATGTTTCCACTCCATAGACCACTTTCTGCAATCAAATATTATATGGACAAAAAAATATTAATAGGGACTAAACTAATTAGACATGTTACTTGACACACATTACATTATCAACCTTTAATATAGTTACGGATTTTTAGGATCCCAAAATAAACAAATGTCTAAAAGCCTGCAATTACGGATATGAAAAGATAAAACCAAGTGTAAAACATATAAACGTACTACTTGCAAAATCATTAGATATTAAGATCGAGCTTTTGATCTAGTTAAAGACTGTGGCTCGAATTACTACATACAATAGATCATAGTGATGCATTTGTAACTTGTCTCGTTTAAGAAAAAACGGAGGACACTTATGTATGAAACAAATATAAATGTAGCTTTTTATGACTTAAACTGAATCGATATAGAAGAAAGACAAAAAATGTGACCTTGGGTTCGGCCATGTTGATGCTGGTGCTAAAAGAATCTTCAAGAAATATTGAAAAGAATGATAAATTGTTTTTAAAAGTTATGACTGTGTTTATGTGTTTTATAGGAAGAGGAAGATAAGCGGCAATCAAGTCATTAATAGAAATGACTCTGAGTCTCTGACTCACGTCACTAAAATGATGATTGTATATTGCGTACGTCACTACGTCAGTACGTCATGTTGTTTGTTTTGATTTTAACAAAGACTACTAGCTTCTCTAATAACTTCTAGTCTTCTACTATATTACTGTTCGTAAATAAATACGGAGTAGTAATCTGTACTACGTATAAAAGCAAAATGATCATTGTGAAAAAGTGAAAAAGTTAATATATGAAATGTTAAAAAATTTATATTAGGTAAGAAAAAACTTAAAACAGCACAATAAAAGAAACTTTATATTAACGGAATGTTTTGAATCTCTATTATGGCAAACTTCAAAGGAAATTATTAATACACATCGAAAATCAGGTTGGCCCCGGGACGCTTCAAACCTGGTTTAATTTGACCCTTTTTTCCGGCTCAACCGTTTATATTGACCATTTTTTCGATCAGAATGGTTCAACCGGGTTTCAAAATATTATGTTTAATCCTTAAATCGTCAAACTTTTATTATTTTTCGTTTATAACCCATAAACTTTTATTTTTATCATTAAAATTATCTGTCGCTTTAAAATCCCGTTACTAAGCACGAGAATACTCGTCTAGTAATTAATTAAAGTGCCTATTAATCACCATGAGATCATAGTTGGACAAAAAAATCATGAGCACCCCTTAAAAGAGGGTTACTTTAATAAATTTTTTACATATTTTAGGTTTAACCCTTAAAGTATTTGCTAATGATAAAACAAACTATAAGTATTATCCTAAATTGACCTATTCGTAAACGAAATAAAATATTTAAGTATACCGTTAATTTCTTTTTGAAAGACGATCAAAATGAGTCCGGTATTATAATATTGTTATATATGCATGATTTTATAAAACATAAAACTTAAGAAATGTAAAAGACGCTCAAAATTATAAGTATTATCTTAACTTGACCTATTCGTAAACGAAATACTAGTAATTTTCTTTTTTTTTCTTTTAATAGCCGACATATATTTAAGACAAAAGAAACAAAATACAGACTATAGGCAATCCCCACAAGCCAACAAGATGTTGCACTAGGAGACCCCAACTATTAAAATACTACTAAGTAAATAAGGAGTAGCTAAACAACACTTATAAGCTTTCTGTCCCAACTATTTTATTATCATGACTAACTGAAACTGACCAAAATAAAAATTAACCACTATCAACAATACGTTTATCTCAACACAGACAATTTGTACATGCAGCCAGCAATTCTCATTTACTTTGCTTGTGAAGTGTGAACTCAAACATTTTACTGGGTCATGGAACCAAAACATCCAATCTATAAGTTGTTATTTCTTTGACCTTCTAACAATCCACTCGAAACTCTTGAGTTAAATATCTTGCACGATTTTATTTGTACTTGAAACTTTTTCTTTAAAAAGACGTGTGTTTCTCTCTTTCCAAATGTAGTAGCTGGAAGTCCAAATAACCACTTGCCAAACTCGAATTGAGGGGTTTTAGGAACATTAACATTTCCAATTGGCCGAGAAATTATCAACAGTTGAGAAGGCATTGACGTTCCCCAATCTCCACCAACTAGATATTTTTTCCCACACACTCATATAAGAGATGATAAAAATAATAAATACGGAGTATTATCTTAACTTGACCTATACGTAAACGAAATAAACTATTTAAGTATACCGTTAAAAGGATATTTGAAAGACGATCCAAGTCCAATAATACAGTACTTCTGGTATAATGCATGATTTTATAAAACATAAAACTAAATAAATATAAATAAGCCGGATAGCTTGGTGAAAATTTTAAACCCTTTACTTTTTACCCCCTAACTAAGGGTGATCACGGTTCAAAAACCGGACCGGACCGACAAAGACCGGACCGGACCGAAGACCGAGAACCGGAAAAACCATAGACCGAGACCGGACCGAATGTGGTCGGTCCAGTCTCGGTCCGGTCCGGTCCAATTAGGCAAGATTTGGCAAGTTTTTTCGGGTTTTTGGTCGGTCCGGACCGGACCGACCGGACCGAGGACCGAATTAGCCAAAAAGCTTAGACCGAGGACCGGACCGAATGTGGTCGGTCCGGTCCGGTTCGGTCCGGTCCGGTCGGTTTGTCGGTCGGTCCGGTCCATCCGGTCCGTTTGCTCAGCCCTACCCCTAACTATTCATTAATACGGAATAACAAGAAAATTGCAAGTTTGTATATATGTATCCATACTATTCAACATAAGGGCTAATGATGTGTACACTCATCTATTTTATTTGCACGCTTCATATTGTGCTATAAAGAATTGTACATTTACTATATAATGCTTTTTCAATTTGTACACTGAAGTATGCAAATAAAATAAAAAAAGAGTGTGTGAGTTAACACTTTATGTAAATGATGGCAACTTGATTTGTTGATTGTTCTATAATTGTTTCACTCATAATCTATCAGTTAATTATTTTCGTATTGTGTTAAATTTTATACATACAAATTAAATTATCACGTACACGTGTTATCCCGCGACTAATTGCCAACCTCATTTATGTGCAACCTCATTTATGTGCATTCATTATCTCTAATACAAATGAGTCATGGACCACATAAAATTTTTGTCTCGTAACATCTTAGTGACAAGTTTATATACTCAGTAGTCAGTAATCAATACTTCAAACCACTAATAACATATCTTGTAATTGAAAACCTATGCGAACCAAATGTGTAACGACTATTCGTCGTAAAATAAGTGTTTTTAAATTGTAAACGCTTAATATTGAATGAAGAGAGTACTTTTTAAAATTGTGAACGCTTACTTTAGGACATATTGCGTAATTGAAATGACGTTTGCCGTTTGTCGTGATTATGTTTGATGATAAAAGTATCTACGTCATAAGACTGAGTGTAATAAAGAGACCTTGATATTGCATTTATCACCGTCACATGAGCTTGCTCTCTCTACGTCAACTACACTAACTTTGTGTAATAAAACAATCAACTTCACCACTCAAATGTACCTCAATTATACACAATTATACCTCACATAAACAAAAATAACAACTCAGACAATTCAACTTGAGCCCACGAAACTTTTCTCCACGACTCGGTCGTCCCCAAGGACGAGTCTTCATTTTTATTGCTTGAAAACGCATCCTTAAGACGATCCGTAATAACAAAGACGCATGCTATTTGCCAACTTCGTGCCTAAGACGCGTGCAAAGATGCATTATTACAGATGGTCTAATTAATTGTAATCCTCTTGTGCTGTTGGGCTGAGTTGAATAAGCGTCACCAATGATGTAATTTTATTTTTTTTAATCGAAAAATAGCAAATGAATCTCAATATTTTCATTGCCTAATTGACAGAAATATTCAACAGTGACTTAAAGTCGTTAGTTTATTCAATAGTTATTTGAGGGTCACAAGGATTTATTGCCAAATGTTAAGTAAATGGCGGGCGAAAATAAAACAAATATGTATTTCGTATAAATTAACATGATGTGCAAAATTCCAATCTGTATTAATACAAACATCAAAGTAAATGGCTAGCAAATTTGAAAGTGCAAAAATAAAAATAAAACAAATATGTATGTTGGTATATGCTGAAAAGCTAGAAGAAAATTAGATAAACCTGAAGGACCAAAATATTTGTAATAAAGCCTCTTAAAGGCCTAACCTCCTCAAATAAGCTGAAGTTTTGAATTTATCAAAAACCCCTCATGTAAGCTCATAAGCTCAACTATAATATATAAGCTTTGCCAAACATTTGTTTGGGCTCATAAGCCCCTCTTATATGCTAAAACAAACACCTTCCTAAAATTCCTACAAAATTAGAAAACTTGCCCTTTTTCCCTTTGGCGATTAAGCTATATATGTTCAATCTATCTATTTTATATAATAAAACTCAATAATGTACAAGCTCATTAAGCAAGAAAAATAATTAATGTGATGATGTGTCTTCTCTCCTATTGGTCAATAAATAATTAATGCTCCAAAAATGTACAACACCAACAAAGCACAGCTTCATAAACCACGGTTCTGAAATGTTCACACGCTTATGAAATTGTTATTTATGTAAATGCAATCACCATACACGCTCCTCTCTAAAATATTGAATCACCATTAATGAGACAATCAATTATACACGCTCCTCTCTAAAGTCTGTTATGTTAAATGATTTAAGTCAAAGGCTATTTTGGGATTCGATTGTGCGTTTCTTTTTTGGAAGAACCCTAAACCGTGCAATGATCCTGATTCGAGGCAAAGCTATTTTGGGTTTCGATTGTAAGTTTCTTTGTTTATCATTTTTACTAATTCTAATAATTCAGATGTTATGTATGGTTTTTTTTAATGATTTTAGTCCCAATCTTTGTGATTTTTTAGGGCTGATGATGTTTATGTGTAGATCGTTGAACCCTAGAAAAATCATTTGTGTGTTGCTAAACCCTAAAAAAANCTTTTCTCCACGACTCGGTCGTCCCCAAGGACGAGTCTTCATTTTTATTGCTTGAAAACGCATCCTTAAGACGATCCGTAATAACAAAGACGCATGCTATTTGCCAACTTCGTGCCTAAGACGCGTGCAAAGATGCATTATTACAGATGGTCTAATTAATTGTAATCCTCTTGTGCTGTTGGGCTGAGTTGAATAAGCGTCACCAATGATGTAATTTTATTTTTTTTAATCGAAAAATAGCAAATGAATCTCAATATTTTCATTGCCTAATTGACAGAAATATTCAACAGTGACTTAAAGTCGTTAGTTTATTCAATAGTTATTTGAGGGTCACAAGGATTTATTGCCAAATGTTAAGTAAATGGCGGGCGAAAATAAAACAAATATGTATTTCGTATAAATTAACATGATGTGCAAAATTCCAATCTGTATTAATACAAACATCAAAGTAAATGGCTAGCAAATTTGAAAGTGCAAAAATAAAAATAAAACAAATATGTATGTTGGTATATGCTGAAAAGCTAGAAGAAAATTAGATAAACCTGAAGGACCAAAATATTTGTAATAAAGCCTCTTAAAGGCCTAACCTCCTCAAATAAGCTGAAGTTTTGAATTTATCAAAAACCCCTTATGTAAGCTCATAAGCTCAACTATAATATATAAGCTTTGCCAAACATTTGTTTGGGCTCATAAGCCCCTCTTATATGCTAAAACAAACACCTTCCTAAAATTCCTACAAAATTAGAAAACTTGCCCTTTTTCCCTTTGGCGATTAAGCTATATATGTTCAATCTATCTATCTATTTTATATAATAAAACTCAATAATGTACAAGCTCATTAAGCAAGAAAAATAATTAATGTGATGATGTGTCTTCTCTCCTATTGGTCAATAAATAATTAATGCTCCAAAAATGTACAACACCAACAAAGCACAGCTTCATAAACCACGGTTCTGAAATGTTCACACGCTTATGAAATTGTTATTTATGTAAATGCAATCACCATACACGCTCCTCTCTAAAATATTGAATCACCATTAATGAGACAATCAATTATACACGCTCCTCTCTAAAGTCTGTTATGTTAAATGATTTAAGTCAAAGGCTATTTTGGGATTCGATTGTGCGTTTCTTTTTTGGAAGAACCCTAAACCGTGCAATGATCCTGATTCGAGGCAAAGCTATTTTGGGTTTCGATTGTAAGTTTCTTTGTTTATCATTTTTACTAATTCTAATAATTCAGATGTTATGTATGGTTTTTTTTAATGATTTTAGTCCCAATCTTTGTGATTTTTTAGGGCTGATGATGTTTATGTGTAGATCGTTGAACCCTAGAAAAATCATTTGTGTGTTGCTAAACCCTAAAAAAAATTAGGGGAACTCACATTCATGAATTAGTTTTTATAATTTCTGTGTCCTGTGGATTCAGTTTATATACAATCATTCTAATTGTGCTTGGATTCAATTTATATACAATCATTCTAATAGAGCTTGGATAAAATTTATATCAGGTTATGAAGAGGAAGGATGGTTTGTGGGTGGTCACTGGTCGATGCGACGAACTCAAACAACAGGTATCTCATGGACCTTTTCTTTGTATATCTTATGACAATCGTATGTCAACGAGATGATTGTAATTGTTGTAATATGTTTTTTTTTTCTTTTTTTTTTCTTTTTTTTCTTTTGTAGGAATTGTAGTCACGTGGAATTCAATCTTGATGACAGGTACATGTTTTTTTAATGCGATACTATTCCTGTTGGATTTGGTTGTTTGATTTGGGTTTTTCTTTTAATAGTTGACAGGTAAATTTGCTACTTTCAAATTCATTATTACTCAGCTAACATGTTTCTCCAGTTACTTACTGTACCTCCGTTGACGATTCAAACAAACCTTAATCACAGGCCCTTTTAATAACAGGAAACAATGTGACCACATATCATCCAAGTCGATGTATATTTCTTAATTGTTAAACTAAGATTAGATTTGACATTGCATGTGTCTCATTTATACATTTAAAATTTTGATGATTAAAACAAAAGCCTAATCGACACATTCATGAACTCACAGGACATACCCGTCTTATAGATGAAACAGGTCCAGCCGTTGTTGCAGCAAGTACCTTTGCTTCTATTTCCTCTGGATTCCCCGTATAAAGCTTACGTACGGCTGGTGTTGCAGCTTCTTTAGCAGCTTAATTTTTAATGATATGCATGCAGGTGTTCCATCACAACCGTCTAGCCAACATGTTTCTCCAGTTACTGTACATGGAGAGAACCAGCTTCTTGCAGGGTGTAGTTACGCGGATGTTTGGTACCCGGTCTAGATAGTGAATGCTACTGTCAAGATGATGGGTTTGGGTAATTTTATTTCATTCCAAGGACTCATGACTCTTAAGCTGTGTTTATATGATATAATAATATAGTATAATTGTAGTGATCATTTTTTGTAGGCATTTTTATTGGAGGAGATGTCTTTCCCGATTCTACTTTCCGTGATCATGTCTTGCGATTCAGCAACCCTGGACAGGTATATGTTACCCCTTCCATTAACAAAAAACTTAATTACTATATTTCAAACCTGAAGTTATCACCGAGAAAAGACATCTGATACAAATGCACGATTCCAATGCAGGAACAGAAATTGCAGCCGACACTGCAGTGACTATGTCTTATAATACAAGACGATTTTTAAGGACTTCGATATGCAATGAAGCTTATGGCCTTATTTTCTCCAGAGACAATGTCATGGTAAGCTGCAGTTTTTTTGTGTTTGTGATAATTGTTTGTGTTAAATGTTAAACTTATATTGTGTAGGTTCTTTGAATGATTCATGGTCATAAGGCTGTTAAGGGGCCTGTGGTAACAAGTGACCAGGGTGCGGTTGCGCCTTAGGAGTGTACCTGAATGCGTTTTCATGGGTTCCAAATATCGTTCTCAGGTATAAGAATTCAGTAATTTGTGTGAAAAAATGCTATTAGGGAAAAAAAAGAAAAAAGAAAAAAAAAAGCTCATAATATACCATAATTCATAAACAACTAAGTATGATAGTTTCTATACATTTTGGTAGCCACGTTAACGGCTTGCCCCCGCCTAATGTAAACTATTTTGATGCACAAAATGTGTGCTCATCTTCGCCTAATTGCAAAGACACATATGTGTTTGTTAACTCTCTATTAGTACTAGCAAAAAGTTTTAAAGTCTGCTTAAATCTTCTCTCATATTACAATTAATTTGATTAAACTGTACCGATAACGGAAACTAATGTCTAACGTAACTTTTTGGTTCAGTGGTTTTGCTTCAGGAGATTTCGCTCAGGGGATTTGGTTCATGGGATTTGGTTTAGGACGTATGGTTCAGGAGGTGGTTGGCCATGGCATCGACTTACTACAAGTAACTTCTACGTAATTTGTATGGAATTTAATTTTCTGTTTTTATATGCTTTTACATTTTGGAAGAATTTTATTTACGTACCTTATAAGTAAATATCAACCAATGTACGAATACGTACTCATCTTGGCATGCAACAGTTGAACCTATGCGCTTGACATATGAACTGAAACAGGGTCTATTCGTGTAACCCTTGATTTAGTTTTATGATTGATCAACTCACATTCCTAACTAGACTTAGAATGAATGAATGGGCACACTCATTTACTGGTCGAATTTGCGGTGCTGACTCGACTCATATTTCTGATACAGGCTAATGAAGTGGATCTGGATGAGCTCAAGAAACTGTCAACAGGTTATGTCGTGACCAAAGAGTTAACCACCAAAGGTCTTGGCCGAATTGCTTATGCTCATACTATCTTTACATATTTAAAATATAATTAAGCTATTTTATTCTACAGTCCCTCCAATATTTTAGGTCAAACCGACTTCTATTTTACCTAAGGAGGCAATAGTCTTCTAGCTCGAGCGTGGACACCCACTTGGAGCAATGTAGATAAAGCAATAGCAGCGTCCAGTAACGGGTTATTTAGAATATTCCAAAAAACGTTGAACAGCTGACAGTGCCTACTTTCTTTGAGCGATCTCATGGTCATCTAAAAGCATGATTTCAGCGGTTCAATACCACGCAGTGAGGTAAATTTTTATAGTTTCAGTATTATATTGGTTGCTTTCAATGGGTTTGTTCAGTGGGTTAGTTCAGCGGTTGGTTTCAGGAGGTGTGTTCAAGGTGTTGAGTTCAGTTTATTGCTACAATGTGTTGGTTCAGTTAATGCGTTCAGTGGATGTTATATACATGGTCTTATATAGATTGTGTCATCTGGAATTTTGCTAACGAATTTGAAAGAGATCGAAGAAGCAGGAGTTGGAATAAGTATGGAAGATGTGACTGAGGAGTGCAAAGTAACATAAATCGGCGCAAGATTATTTTATTAATAGTTTAACACTTTGATAGACCTTTTAACACTTTGCTTACTCATGCTCACAGGTAAGCCGAAAAAAAGGTGCAGCTGCAAGTTATTTCGGCGGCACTATATAAACAAACGATAAAAGAATACATCTATGCAAATGCAGAAACTACATGAGGACGAATGAGACTGTACGAGTTAACTACCTTTATTCATATTTTATCATGAACATATGATGTTTTGGTCATAAAAATACAACAACAGCAATTGTGTTGTTTTAAGTTATGCGGTAACATGTTTCTTTTCTTTTTTCTCTTTTTCTTTTGACTGAATCATTTATTTTGGTTGCTGGTTATATTTAAGTAACTGATTATTTCTCAAAAATTTATACTTTAAAGTTATGCAGTAACATGTTTCACCATGAATGCATTATCCACTTTCTTGATGTTAAAATTTCGTGTGAAGATATTATGAACAACTATGATGATGCATGACGGCTTTTGTATACTACCGATAAGAATGCCATCATGGTTGTCTGTCAATGGAAGTAGGTCCAAATATATGGGGTGTTTGAGATTGTTTTTAACATTCTAATACCGTGCAATAACCAACGCGATAAACGACTGTTCTTAAATTATTCACATGTGTTGAATATTTTATTATCCTTAAATAGAATCCAGTATTTCTTCCACTTTACACTTTACGAAGATATGATTCCAATTTTATGAAGCTACCGTGAAGTGCCAAAATTATATCCAATAGATAGGAAAGCTGTGTTTTAAGAGAAACGAGTCAGTGTTTAATACCCACAACAACAAAAAAAAATAAAAAATAAAAATAAAAATAAAAAAATTGGAACAGTATCAAAGAAAAATTTTCATATGACGACGCTTAAATATTTTACTTTATCCGTGTAACGCCTAAATATTATACTTTATTTTTGCAAAATCGCCTCCACCAAAAAACAGGCACGCCCGCAACACGGCG
Organism: Artemisia annua; assembly: GCA_014162995.1. NCBI lineage: Eukaryota > Viridiplantae > Streptophyta > Magnoliopsida > Asterales > Asteraceae > Artemisia > Artemisia annua. The sequence continues at coordinate 200,664 of LBNU01024529.1, read as the reverse complement.
GACCATTGCCGTTCTCGTGTAATATCAATCACACAAATGTTTTACTTACACTTTTTTTTTATACTTATTAGGTGCTCACCAAATGTTCATTGGCTTATTTTTAAAGGCGGTCAAGATTGGAGCACACGCGCATGGCCGTTTATTTCATTATTAGTTACAAGCAGTCTTGACCAAATGTTTTACTTACACTTTATTTTTATACTTATTAGTCTCTTTACTTTCGTTCCTTTCCTTATTTTATTTAAAAACTATTTTTTTTCTTTTCAATATCTCTTCTAAAAACCCGTGGATTCCACGGGTCTTATAAGCTAGTATAACATATGTTTAGATAAGCATTTCGATAGTTACAGCCCCCAAGATTAGTTTCTAGCCTCCCTCAACTTGTGCTCGTAACTAGCACATATTTTACCAACTCAGACACCCAACTATGATATATACATAATCACAACACCTCAATAATCTTACTTTCGTCCTTTGCGGGATTTCAACCCACAAGTACTTAGTTGGAGACTGAGACATGATTATTTGGCAGATATGCCAAAGGCCCTTTTATATTTTATCTTTTATTTAGAAAAGTTGTATCAAAGTATAGGTTTAATCCTATTTAAGGTTGTCACACAACTAAATTGTTCAGAATTCTTGCTGAATTTGTAGTTTCCTTTTCAGTTTCCTCAATAGACTTAATTAAGTCTGTGGCAGAGTTAACTTCAGCAGACTTAATCATTTCATCCTCTGCAGTCACTATCTTTCTTTTCAATAATTTCTTTTGCTGACTTTGACTGAGGTTGTTAATCAAAATGTCAGCTGCTTCCATTCCCTCAGGACTGACTTCTGACCTCTGAGGAAGGTTTTCAAGAAGATTTTCAGGAAGAATTTCAGGAATATTTTCCTTTGTGGGTGTCAGCAGATGTTGTTCATCCAAATTCCTCATCTGTTTGGAAGAATTTTCAGCAGCATCTCCAAAGATAGCAATGTCCCCCTCATTAGCAACATCTACCTTGTCAGTAACATCTCCCTCTTCATCACTGAGCACAATTCCATTGACTTTCAACAAATCTTCCATTTTCTTGACTCGATTAAGTAGTGTGTTGATGGTATCACCCATAACCTTCTTAGTATCTTTCAACTCATTTTCTAAGACTTCCACCTTGTTTTGAAGTTGTACAAGATTTTCCATTTCAGCAGCTGGTTGGTCCTCCTCATGAAATTGAGTAGGATGTTGGGTTTTTGGAGAAAGAGGTGGTGGTGGAGATGTAGAAACCTTGGATACATCAAAAACTTTGTTGCACTCTTGGAATTTGTAACCATTGCTTCAAAGATCATTTTTGAGAAGTCATAGACTTTATTTGTGGAGAGACAAATCAATGCAGAGGCAAGGTTGCTACCAAATTGATCAAATCCACCACTTTTGGAACTTAAACACTGTAGCAAATGATAAATCAAAAATTGCCAATTTAGAGTAAAATGGCCTTTCCAAAAGGTAAAAGTACCATCAGTGAGATATCCAATTTTCTCCAATCCTTTATGAATCCTTTTATTTGACAACATAGTAATACCTGAGGCATCATTTAATTGAAGACTACTCCTAATGGAAGCCTCAGTAACAGAGTATTCTTTATTATCTATTGTTGCTCTTAACTCTTGAGTCCCATCAGTAAGAATTTTGGCAGTAGCAGTTTGCCAAAACTGTTTGACTAGGGAATCATAGATAGTAGGGTTACAAGTCAAGGCATACCTGATATAAGATCCCTGTAAGAAATCAACGATCTCATGAAAATCATCACTTCCTGCTGGTTTCGCCAAGAACCCTACTTGATTGTGCTTCTCACAGTATTTCATGGTTGCAGATTTGTGATGACGGAAAGAAATTACTTGAGAGAGAATGGTTGCGATAGGGTTTTAATAAACGGAAGAACAGGGGATGTGATTTTCTTGCCGAAAATAAAGGATTTGTTTGTTACGCTTATTTTGAGAGAGTAAATAAGAATAAATATCAAATATTATCTTTATATACTCTAGGGGAGATAACGGTATTGTGTGACAGTGAGAATTTATTGGGCCGATGACCAGTACTAACGATCATAAAAGTACACTGCCAGACTTAAGATTGGTCAACCAAACTTAATGATTTGTCACCAGAGTTAACTGGCGAACAATTATAACTCCGAATGTGATAAACCAACATTGTTAACAACCCATCCGTACATCTTCAATCCATGTGTTTCCTGAAAGATTAGCTCAAGAATAGCCATATACAGACAGCCAAACTTAATGCATATGAAACATTTGAGTAAAAGTCTGCTGGTTAATCATTATGCTTTTTACATTTAACCTCCCCTTAAATGTAGCTATGGGTTATTTCACCAGATGAACTTAATGAATTTATTAAACACTGAAAACTTGCATAAACCTTAAAAAGACTTAGAAAAACTTTTGCAAAAAGAGAAAGACTAGAGTCAAATATTCAGAAGCACACATGTCATAAAGTGACTTATTTAAACATAATGCAAAATTCCTAAAATGATGCAAAAACAAGGGTCAATCTATGTTTGCAGGAAATAGATTGATGTATGCCTTTCTTGCAAACATTGTCAAAGGATCTTGATGATGAGACGAAAAATGTTACGTTTTTAGGGGTCGGTTTGAGTCCTAATTAGTATGTTTTTGGTTTGGATTTCACCCAAAGTCGTTTCTTTTCTCATTTTAGGCACTTTTGAAGGGAAAATCACAAAAGAAGCATTTTCGGGCGTTTTCGGAGTGAAAAAGTGTGGAAAACAACAAAAACTCAAAAGACCTTGAAGATTACAGAAGGTGACGCCGTCACACTATACAAGGTGACGCCGTCAGGAACAAGTGAAGTCCAGAATTGGAAAAATACTCGTGACGGGCCAGAGAGTTCGTAGTGCAAATTGGTGACGCCGTCAACCAAGGCCGTCAGATCTGGAACCAACAATTATGACCACGTCAAGGAAGGCCGTCTGAAAACCCTAATCGCCGAGCTGACGCCGCCACCTATTGGGTTGACGCCGTCAGCCCGCGTTTTCTATATATATAGAACGATTTTTCTTTACTAAAAAGGAGAGAACTTGGAGAACTAGAGTCGAATTTTGGTGTGAAGAACTTTAGGGTTAAACCCTAATTCGTTTATTAGTGACCTTAGAGGGTATCCTAACCCCTCTAACTTGCATGTTTAATCCAAGGTAAGTCTTTATTCATACAATATGTCTATGTGTTGTGTGATTTATGCTTGTACTTGTCTTTCTTTTAANNAAAATAAGAGATTAGTTTCTCTTAATGACCCGCAGGCCTGGTGCAGGCTTGGTCCATTTGTTTGATCTACATACTTGGTAATATTGTAAGAACAAGATCCACTGTATACTGATTTGGCGATGTATAGTGGTGGGGTGGGGGGGGGGCTTCTATGTTTGAATGGGTCCCATTTCACAGTCTGAGTCTCTAGCAGGAGACCCCCTTTACCCTTACAGCATAGAGTTTTGAAACCTTAGGCTGCATTTTGCATAATAGCTTGGTCACATGTGATTTAGAAAAGTTCTTCTTTTGGTAAAATTGTTCATCTCGCGAGATAGGTCTTCTCACAGCGTGAATAAGATTTTGCAAGTGATTTGCTTGATTCCCCTGTGGTTTAAATGGGTTTTTTGTTGTTTTGGTCTATAATACATGTTGTTACCCTTGGGATGAACAGGATTAACCTTTTGCCCAAAAGGTTTAACATAGTATCTACATGTATTAACATTTGGTCTAGCTGGATTAACTTTGGGATGACCAGTATTAACTCTTGACCAACAAGAATTAACTTTTGTGTTACCAGTATTGAGCAGAACTTGTCTAGGAACAAACTGATTAGCATGATTAATTCTGTTAGCATTATTCCATACAGGTTTATTCACACATTTACCAGTATTAACCACCTTTTGTTTTCTCATCTCATTTTCTTTAGCCATTCTCTTTTCATGAAAGTCACAATCTTTTATCAAATGGCTAGCACTTTTACACACAAAACATCTCTTTTGAGTAAACACATAACCTCCTCCTAACACTCTGTTCCACTTATCATTCTTCTCTTTCTTTGGTGTTTCTGGTTTATTTACTTGTTGCCTAGGAGTTTTTAAATTAGCTTCATTGCTAGGCTCAACAGGTATTTTTTTGGGTTCAGACACAACAGGTTGATTGCTTTTAACAACACTTGATTTTGACTCTTCACTAGACACGCTTTCATGTTCTGATTCAGAAGGCTCAGATGTGTTTCCTAGTGACTCCACACTATCATGAGATTGACAGGTAGAGTATTCACTGGTTTTGTCTTCTGAAACCTTTGTTTCAGGCAGTTGAGGTCCCTTTTTACCATAAACATATAGTGATTCATCCAACTCTTTTTCAGGTAGAGGAGTATAATCTCCACTTAGGTGGAACTCCTTTGTAGTTATCCGTTTTTAGGAATCTACAATATGTAATTGAGTCCATCAAGTCTCTATCTGAAGCAGTAAACAGACTCCTATCCATCTCTTCTTCATAACTTAACACCTCACTATCTGATTTTATCTCATATCCTAAACCAATTTTACATGTTGAGCTCATACCACAATCTATCAATTTAGACATATTTTTAGAAGAGTTATTCCATTTGTCTACTATTTGCTGTAATTCTTCTTTATCTTTAAGAGCTTTTTCACCAATTCTCCTATACTTTTTCAGTTTTTCACTTTTAGCATATATATCATTAGCCTGAAAAGTAAGTTTTTGATTTAAATTGGCTAGTTGATTATGAAGTTCATCAACCTGAGCTTCTAAAGTTTTTACACCATTTTCGTAAGCAAGTATTTTAATTTCTTGTTCATCTATCTGATTTGCTTGTTCATCACAAAGAGCTTTAATATTATTGTATGTATGAATACACAGTTTGGAACATAGAGATACCTCTGAGTTAGAGCTTAGGAGGTTCTGCATTTTGAATCCATTTATAATGACTTTTAAGTTTTAAGTTTGACCCAGTTGGCTTTGTCGACCTGTTACTATTTCCAATCATATTTTGTTTAATTTTACCTATCTGACCCGTTAGAGGCAGTGTATAACCCAAATCGACCCGATGCTCAGCCCTAGTTCAAAGTATTATTTTGTACTCCTAGATCTTAAAAAAATTTTACGGATTTACAGGAACAAGAACACAAATGCCCCCCAACTGCTGCTGAACTATTTGAGCTCACACATAAGAAGAAAGGCGCGTTCATTATGTTAAAATCTGAGAGAGTGGCGGTATTTATACCCCTAGAAAGTGTCTTAACACGAAATTTTATATATAGTAATTGCTAAACTTGAACCATAAACACTAAAAACAAATAATCTAAAAAATTGTAAAAGTCCGCTACGAGAGTACAACGTGTTCAATATAGCCTTACAGCGGACTTTTAACAAGTATGGAAAATTTTCTATATTTTTGTAACATTGTGATTCCATTATTGATTATTAACATTTTAAATGACCATCACTTAATTATTTGTCTACAAATTAAGTGTTTTTTAACCTCACGTGGATCGATATCCAACCCTAAATATAATAATTTGAAACTCTCTTGACAGTGACATATCATATTATACATTAACCTCAACTCTTATACGGTTTTTCTATATATACAACACAATATTCCTCCTGTAATGACCAACCATGTTACAGTTGGGATGGTTTCAGTTCATATTCTAACAAAACCATCCTGAAAGAAACTTCTTATATTTAAGCGGAAAAAGTTAAACTAATCACATCAGCATATTATCTTTTCTTTTTATAGCATTAGTTTTTTTTTTTTTTTTTCACCAATAAAATAACAAATTAAATCCTATTTAGGGGAAATAACGTTATAATCACCAAGACCATATTTACGACACTTTCGATGGAACGTTTTAGCACCGATCCAGCACTAGCAAAGCCCGGTGTAGAAACCTGGAAACGAGCACTAGTAATTCTTCTACTAGACCTACTTAGCTTACCCCTAAAAGGTGACATTTTTTTATGAAATGTCCTTGGTTTGAAGACCATTTGTTAGTATCATTCTTTTGAAGGTATAACAATACATTAATATATGAGTAAATCTTTTAAAACAGGGTGGCATTATACCCCTAGAAAGTGTCTTAACACGAAATTTTATATATAGTAATTGCTAAACTTGAACCATAAACACTAAAAACAAATAATCTAAAAAATTGTAAAAGTCCGCTACGAGAGTACAACGTGTTCAATATACCCTTACAGCGGACTTTTAACAAGTATGGAAAATTTTCTATATTTTTGTAACATTGTGATTCCATTATTGATTATTAACATTTTAAATGACCATCACTTAATTATTTGTCTACAAATTAAGTGTTTTTTAACCTCACGTGGATCGATATCCAACCCTAAATATAATAATTTGAAACTCTCTTGACAGTGACATATCATATTATACATTAACCTCAACTCTTAGTATCATTCTTTTTGAAATATAACGATACATTAATATATGAGTAAATCTTTTACAAACAGGTGGCATTATACCCCCTAGAAATGTTTAACACGAAATTTGTATATATAGTAATTTACTAAACATTGAACCCATAAACACTAAAAAACAAATAATCTAAAAAATTGTAAAAGTCCGCTACGAGATACAAACGTGTTCAGATATACCCTTACAGCGACTTTAACAAGTATGGAAAATTTTCTATATTTTTTTAACATTGTGATTCATATTATTGATTAACATTTTAATGACCACACTAATTATTTGTCTACAAATTGAGTGTTTTTTTAACCTCACGTGGATCGATATCCAACCCTAAATATAATAATTTGAAACTCTCTTGACAGTGACATATCATATTATACATTAACCTCAACTCTTATACGGTTTTTCTATATATACAACACAATAGGTCAATGGGCATATGTTCACCTCTAATGGGACCAGGGACAGCATGTAAGGTGCATTCTTTAACATAGTTTGCTAATCCTGCTGGTGTAGTTTTTCTACTGTCATCCCTAGCTTCTAATCATACATATTTCTTAAAACCTAATCCTATACTAGAATTTACAGTTTGAGTACCATCATCAAATACACGAGACTCGTGATCATATAATCCACTTCAGGTATGTTTGGCAGAATTAGCTAAAGATATCATAAGCTGGAAATTGAATGTTTTATATGCGCAGAGGTTTTTACCGAACTAAATGGAGTTGAAGCTTATTATTTTAAAATAACATAAAATGACCTCAAATTAAATTCAAACATATTTCTAACTTCTGCTTGTTCATTCACGATATTTTGAAGGCGTTTAAGTAATTTGATTAATCACAAGCTCTACTTATTTATGTATGCTTATTTACGTCAGCTTAAGCTTATAGCATATCAAAGCTCTCATAAGCTAACAAAGCTTATTATAAAAGCTCAAGCTCTTATAAGCCAAGCTTGCCCCCAAGCACACCCCATGAGATAGATTAATATACACTTGTCATAAATTTGTATCCAACTCCACCAGTTGCGCGCCTATTTTAAGTTTCTGTTACGGATTTGGTCTTTGACATTGATGTAGTCAGTGTTTAGTCATCAAATGGCATAACATCATTATCCTTGTACATGATCACATTTTAGTCTTCGTCTTTAGAGTCAAGTGTCATAATTTGGCAATAAGAGGGTGTTTATCAGTTAGTCTTACTTGGAATTGGAAAGGCTCATGAGCTCACTTTTTTCGGCTTACGAGCTTATTAACTTGAGCTTGTGGCTTATTTAAGTTAACCATCACAACTTGACAAGCTTAAAAAGAATAAGATCATGAGCTTTTCTAATGTCAAATAAGCTCGTAAGCCCGAAAAATAAGATAACTAAAACGCCCCTTGATATTACGAAATTACCCTTTGGAGAAAGAGACAACAGAAGAAGAAAGAAAGTGGATCAAAGTACATGCAAGCGGCAAGCCTGCAAAACCTTATCATACATGCAAGGTATTGTTGCAACTTTCACAGGCTTTTAATCCTTTACCTTTAACACCATGTATAGTATTGCACACCATGCCTCATCATCTTGTACTCAGTCAACTTTTCATGCATAAAGGACAACCAAACTTGTGTAAAGAATCCAAAGTATGCAAAAGATAACAGACTCACTCACATGTACAAATAATTTCATTCAAGATTTGTTATAAAGTTAATGGAAGTAGAACAAAACATGGACTGATTGATTATTGGGAGGCTTAGTAAATGCTACTCTACATGTTAAATGTAGTTATCTTAGAAAACAAAAACCCAAAAAAAACAAACATGAAAAAGAATAAAAGAAAACCATTTATACCAATTTACATATTCCGCGTGCCATCACTAGCATTTCTTGGCGTTCTTGATGTTTCGCAGGGTCATGACAAGCTGTTGCCTTTCACCCTCTACCTCTGCAAACTTTAGACTTATTTCCGAGTATCTTTCTTGCATCTCTTTCAGTTCTATTTCCATAGACTTGTTTTTGTTCAACAGTTCCATCTCGTTTGATGATGCTTCTGAGATTTCTTGATCTCGAGTCTGGTCAGCTCTAGATACCTGTGATTGAAAATGGATAAGAGCTTGTGTCATTACAGACAGTTGCGGGGAATTTTGAAATGAAAAAAATATCCCAAGTTTTTTAAGTCTTTACCTGTGGATTTTCAGTGTGCTGATCAAGAATCTCCAATCGTTTTTCCAACTCTTCAATTTTCTGTTGAAGATCTTTCTCTTTCTCTAGAAATGAAGCTTCAGAGAATTCTAGCGCACTTTCCTTAAGCTTTATTTGATCCTGATGATCATAACAAAATTCCAAGATTAGTATCTCGTCTTTAGCTACATACAAGAACAAGCATATACAATATCATCTAAACCCAAAATGAAAAGAAGTCATTTCGACCTATCACCTATCTAATTATGAATCGATTTGGTTTATGTTTAATCCAACTAAACGAGTAGAAAAAAGTTAGCTTTAAAGGAAACAGGTCAAATGCGTCTAGAGTCAGGCAGTCAGCCATAGTAAACTTCTAATGCATAAAACTTCCTAAATTATTTTATTGAAAAATGATAATTGTTGAAGATTTTAGACAGTAACGTTCAGTCCTGATCTAATTTGACCAATACCAAAAATTACACAATTTGACCCGAATCAGTTTCGACCCATTTGACTGTCCACCCTCAGTGAAATATAGACCTGTTTTCCATAAAGATTGAAGTGTTTGACTATTACCATTTGACCATTTAACAAATCTATTGTTGTCAATGGTAACACAGGCATTTACATGAATGACAAAGGGCACATAGGTAACTTTAAATTAAATAGCATTCCAAAAACGGAAGAAAGCTCACCTCAAGTAGTTTGATTCTGTCTTTCATATTAGTGACCTCTTTCGGGGTGCGAGAAACAGGAACAGGTTTATTGTTTCTTGCAGCTAGTTTGCTGGCTTCCTTGAGCTTTTTCTCCATGACACTAACTGCTTCATCTTTCTTCTTCAGATCGCCTTTTAGTTGAGATACTTGCTTCTTCAGATTTTCTTTTTCCGATTCACACTCTTTAAAGAACTGCTTCATGTCATTGCACCGGGTTTTTAGCCGTTCTATCTCTGATTGAAGCCTTTCAACTTCATTATCTTTATCTTTTTTAACATTCCTCAGCTCACTCATTTCCATCTTTACCACACGAATCTCGTTTTCAAGGCTGTGTCTTTCACCATCAAGATTCTGATTTTCTGCTTGTAGCTTCTCAAAGTTGGCATTGCACTCGTCAAATTGTTGCGATTTTAGAGTTAACTGGTTTGAAAGATTAACCAATTTGTCTTCATATTGTTCTCCGAGATACTGCAACTCTTCTTGTAGCTTCTTGATCATCTCTTCAAGGTTTCTTTTTTCTACCCGAAGTTGAGTAGCTTCATCCATGGCTCTCATGGCTGCACTTTCATTTTCTTTGAAAGCTGAAGACATTTCCGTCGACAGTCTTCTAAACTCCTCTTGAAGTTTCCCTGCTGTATTTGCATTTTGCAGTTTCACCTTTCTTAAGTTATCTTCTGCACGAATGGCTCTTTGTTCCTGTTCGACTTTTGCACGAATGAGATCTTCCATATCTGCTTCAAACCCATGAGCTTGATTATCCAAATCTTCTTCGAGATTCTTGACAAGGGTTTCAAGTTCTTTAATTGCGAGAACTGATTCTGATAATTCTTTGGACTTTGTTTTGAGCTCATTGTCTAAGTGCTCTATGTGGGCTTCGAGTTCATTTACAGTGGCGTAAGACGTTGAACATTCATACTGCATTTTTAGTTGTTCCTGGATTTCACTTTGTTCCAATTTGTAAGACATGTCGTGGTTTTCTTGTTTCAGAATCTCATAGTCGAGAGCGATCTGTTCCATCTGCATCTCGAGGTCATCTTTATCCCTTTTGTATAACTCTATTTCATTATATAGATCGATTATCTTTTGTTCCTGTAAATGCACATCCTGTAGGCCACTATGTTCTCTAACGATCTCCATTAAAGCCTTTTGATCTTCATCGTCGTCATCATCTGTCTCTGGTTTAGTGTTGACTTCCTGCGACTTTGGATCAACAGAACTATTTGACTTTTGCTTCTGTTCCAGCATCTCGTCTAGGTCCTGAACAGCAAGAATCAATTCCGCATTTGATTCTTGCGTTTTCTGAAGTTGTAACCGGAGATTGGAATTTAAATCCTTTTCGTGATTCAGTTCTTGTTTCAATTCATCCACAAGTGCCCACGGATCCCCTCCTTCGCTCGATAAGTTACTGTTGATGTTGACTTTGACTTTCATCTTTTCAAACTCTTCCTTCATTTTGTTTCTTTCTTCTTTAAGTGAAGCTACTTCCTTTGAAAGATCCTGACCCTTTTTACTCTCTTTCACGATCTGCTTACGAAGGGTTTGTAATTCCATATCCGAGACTTCAGCTTGGCGGGATAAAATTAGAAGTTCGCCCTTGAGCTTTCTGATGACATCGTCTGGAGAACCCTCTTCAGATATTTCAGCTGAGAGGGCTTCCCTTTGACTTGTCATAGACGAGTCATCTGTACTTAATTCATGAACCGAACCATCTAGCCAGTCCCATTTTGATGATCTCTGTTGTTCTTCGGAGATTGTTACCGTTGAGGATTCATGAGTCAGCTTAGTGTTCTTAAGTTCGGGTTGGCGTGGGGTGTCTAGTCCAGAGCTGCTATCAGAACATGACAGTGTGATATCGGATCCACTGGACGCCTTCCGATCTCTCTTAATCTTATCGGTCAAAACCCCTTGATCCTGATTACAGAGGAAATCGCATATAAGACTTTTAATTTGAACATAATCACAACTACGAAATGTAATAGCTTACTTCAGAAGGATCATTTCGAAGGCTTCCTTCTTTATCACCATTATTGAGTTCTGTCCTCAAAATCTTATTGTCTCCGTTCACATTTTCATTTCCATCAGCCTCCCTATAAAATTTTACAACCGTATAATCAACATTTTGAAAAGTGACAAAAAAGGTTAACAAAATAAAACATCATGTTATCGGTGTTTACCTTTGATCTTGCACCCTTTGAATTGATACCTAAATTAAACATCATTCACAACCATTAAACTTGTAAAAAACAATTCACTCTAAAAATTAATAAAATCGTCATGAACAAGAGACTAACATGCAATAAGCTTGCGGCTTTCGAATTTTTGAGTGACAGAGACACAGAAGAAACCTTTGTAGCCTCAGCATAGCTTGAAAAATCAAGTGAAACTTCCCCAACAACACCAAAAATCGAAGAACCCTACAAAATGTTTAAAAAACACTCATTACCTAAAACTAATTTTCAATCAAGTCTCTTGATTTTTGAAGCATAGAAAAATATACTGCAATATATACCGTTGCTACAACAAAGCGATAGATCTTCTCATTAAACTTTCCGGTCTTTTGATCTTGAGTAAACTTCACAGTTTCAAAATGTGGTTTTTCCCAATAACAACACCCATCTTTAACTTTTGCCTTTTCTAATCTTGCTGTTGGCTTTCCTGAATCACCAGGAATCACAGCTATAGTTAAACCATCACCCACGATCTGCGCTAACTGCATATACAAAAACAATAATTCTCATATAAGGATCTTGCAGCTAACCTATACAAAACAAAATCCGATTTCGACCCAATATCATATAAGTACTACTACTTAAGGCAATGCCGAATCGAATCAAAGAACTTATACAAATACCAAATCACATTCAGCTATAAACTAGATCTCCTGAATACTAATAAATACTAATCTACTTTCAAGATTAAAAAGATGCAAAATTTTCCAATGTTTTCATTTCTTACTTTTATAAATTCACATTCCACTAGAAACCTAATACCTAATAAAAAGTTCCTATTTTTAACACAAATTTAGGCTCATTGACCGGTCAACTGAACGTTTGCGGCTAGTAATAACTCTAACATAAATTATATACATTAGTACATTAAAAAAAACAAAAAGACAAAAACAAAACATGACCTGAGTAGCATGAAACTGCAACTTAAACACACTTTTGATCTTGTTCTTATCACTCCTCCATCTTGCAGCCTTAAACATCTTTCTTAAACCTCTATCTTAACATGCTCATCGGAGCTCCGGTAACCCTCCGGCCAACCTGCCGGAAAACTGTCTTAAAACACAAACCCACCTCAAGTTCACCAAAAAAGAAGCTAAAAACCACAAATTTAGCTAAAAAGACTCATAAAGATTGAATCTTGAACCAATTTGAGACAATGCAAGTTGAAAAAATGAGTTTTTTGAAAGTGGGTCAGAGTGATATTGAACAATGAAGAGCTTGTGAATGTATTTATGAATGAGGCAAAAAAAAATAAACAAGATCTAAAAAAGGGTAATATGTGTGAATTAAATAGTGTGATGTATTTGTGCTACTAACTACAGTTTGTTGGAAAGGAAGGAGTTATTTAATGTTATGTGGGTTCATTGTGTTTATTAAAAAATTAATAAAATGAGCTAAATATATAAATTAATAAAAGGTGATTTGGAGACAAATTTATAAAAAGTGATAAAGGGAAGCTTCTCTTAGATTTTTATGTTTGTAAGAATGTGTCAATTTTTATTTGTTTTTTTTTTGGTTTTTGATTTAGCTGAGTGGTCTGTTGGTTTGATTTCGCCGTCACACATACTTTGTATGGCGCAATCGGTTAATAAGAAAAACTTTGTCTGAAACTCTGAATTATCTTTAACTTTATTTGTAATCGGACGTTGTAAAATTTGGCAAGAATTAGGAAGCTTGTTAATCATTATTCAACCACAGTCAAGGTTGTAAATAGCGTGAGGCTTTGCGTGGTGTGGCGTGGCGGCATGGCCAAGTTTCATGCGTTAGGAGTTATAACGTTTTTATGGCGTGATTTAAAGCGGCAAAAAATATGAAAATACTTGTAGATTTATATATTATATCGTATTTCATATATATCGAGTTTATAGAAAGTGTTATACATAAGGAGTTAATTCAAGAAACTATAATTGCATGTTATCTTCTTCATTTCTTTCAAAAAAACCTTCTTCATCGGACATAAATTCAAAAAAGGTGTCACGCCTCGCGCCTTATTGCGCATTTCCACGCCTCATCTCACGCCACGCTTAGAGTTGACGCATTAGTCTATTGCATAACGTGGAGATCATGCCTCGTGTCTTAGCGACGCCTTAACGCCACCATGGCACCCTTTTAGAACCCCGACCACAGTAATGAATTAATTTGCTTAAAAACAAATATTACTATTGAAAATTTGATATGAGGTCGATATTTTAAGATTTTGATTTCGAGATGATATTTATTTGACAGATAGGTCTATAACTAAATTATAAATGTATGGGGAGATGATTGGCACACTCCATGTTTTGATTGGGACACTCATATGTACAATCAGTTAAAGCAGTGTACATTCACAGTACAACAGTTTAATGCATATGGAGGAGTGTCCCAATAAAAAATTAGAGTGTGCAAATCATTTCCCAAATGTATGCTATGAGAAAAGGGTGAATAACAAATGTACTCACTAAAGGTTTTTTTATGTCACAATCGATTAACAAAATGTAAATGCTTAAAATCTAAGCGGCCATAGTGAATTTATCAAGGGTTAAAGTACATAGGGTCGGGCCGAAGATAGTTTTTGTGTGTTTGTGAATCATGCTGGACGGTATAAAATTGTGTCAATTATTTTAATTTTTGTAAAATGCGCTTTGTTTAAATACTTTTTGTTACAGGTCTCTTGTTACTTTAATAAAATATACCTGATAATAATTAGTCATAAATATTAGGCAATAGATTATAAGGCCCGAGCTCTGTGGGGTTGGGTCAATAGGGTTTCTAGATTATGTAACCTCTATATATTTTGTCTCAATAAACATTATAACCTACGTGGGTTTACATTATTTAACATGGTATCAGAGCGGGTCTGATCCTCATACCTAGGTGGCTAAGTTGAGCCGCCTCCTTTATGTTACCCCGTCAAACCCTAGCCGCCATCATTTATCCATGTTTATGTTTTGCTTTTATTTTTGTTTCTTTGCTTTCGTTGCTGCTGCAGATGAAGATTTGTCTCCGCTTGCTGCTATTGGATGTCTTCATCAACAAATATGTTATTTGCTTTTGCTCCTGCTTTTGAATTGCTTCCGCTTGCTGCGGATTTCTACATCAAACATTATCTTTTTAATGCATTAATATTTCTTTTTTATTTTACACTCCAATTCGAGCTTTCGCGATTTCGCCGCTCGAATTGCGGGGAGTATTAGGCAATAGATTATAATGCCCGAGCCCGTCTGTGAGTTTGGGTCTATTAGGGTTTCTATATTATTTAACCTCTATATATTATGTCTCAATAAACATTATAACATACGAGGTTTACATTATTTAATATTGAAAATACTCTTTATAGCAAACTTATTAAACTTAAGGGTCTAATATGTAAGTTATTTAGCCTATTATAACTAATACTTAACTTTGGTGTTGGTATTGTAAGTTTTGTTTATGCAGGGTCTTGAGTGGAACTTGTGGCTATATAAGGATTGAGATGGAAGCTAGGGTTTTTATCATCACAGTTTTATCTCTCGAATTCACACAGTTTTCTCTCTTAAGTTCATCATCTTTCTCTTGGTTTCTGGGTTGTTAATAGTTTGGTTTAAAGGGTTTATCAAGATCTTCTTGATTGTAATCTGGGTTTAAATATTGTTTTAGTATTAGTTTGATTTAGTGTGTGAGTTTGTAAGCAGCATCTTATAGAGAGACTGCTATCTTTCTTTTGTATTGTATCTTGGCTTGAATCCGTGTTGGGGACAAGTCTTCAGTGTTTATTGTTATAATAAAAGAATAAATCACCAAAGGGGTGGTTGGTTGGGTGATTACACCTTGTGTTTAGTTGTTTTGATACCATTTTAACATTTAACAATATATCTGTTAAAGCATTTGCAATGCAAGTTTTGTAAATGACGTCTCACTTTTTTGATAAGCTATATGAATGACTTGACCCATTGTGAAAAAAGATTTACTAAAGACTTTTAAAAAGATGACTTGCTAGACATCAAATGTTCGATAGAAAATTATATAAGTGATTTTCATTTCCCACCACTCATTAAATACGGAGTATAACTTAATTGAAAAGGCTTTTGAAAGACTTTTGTTCATTAGAGAAAGTTTGTAAAATCACTTTTTGAAAGATAAGATTTATTGAAAAATTGATCAGAATAAATGAAAAAAAAAATCTTTTATAGGTTGAAGCATTGCAGATGCTCTTACTAATAGGTGTATCTGTATATAAGGCCACTCGTAATGGCGACCCAACCAAGAGTCGGTCAAGCATTTCAATCGTTTTGGTGACCCTTGCAAACGCGTCTCCCTTGTTTTGGCTTGGTTGGGTTGTCCAACCGATCATATAGAATGCAACGGTTTGTGTGTGAGTTTTTTTCCTTTTTATTAATTTTGTGTGATATGTTTTTAATGGTAACTAAAGTCATCTTATTATGTACATTTGGTCATGTATTTAATTTTAGAGAGAAAAACTTGAATGACACTAAGATGAAAGGGTCATAAAGTCGCTCATAAGTAACACAATATCACCATTACTACTGGTCTAAGATATGTTAATCATTGAAAGGGTTTATGCATCGAAAGTCAATTATGCAGGCTGAGGGTTTTCATCAGCAGATCTATTAATTTTGTTCAATTCAATGTGACTATATGAGAAGGATTTAATTTTATTAAATTTGCATTGAATATCACGTAGAATATTTGAAGTGGCATCTTATTGAACGACTACACAATTTTAAAGGTGGAGCAAAGTCAAAACACTCAAGTAATTGTTTTATTTTAATCTTTTCTTTTAAAAAGTTGCATTATATTAACGTGTCATGAGTATTAAATAAACCATTTTATTTTTGTAAACATCATCTGAAAAAACGAGTATTCCGACAATTCTTCATTTGTAGCAAATGGTTAACCTCCAAGAAGAACAAGATAAAATTTGTGGGACAAGTTATTCATAACTTCTAAAATGATTAATATCCTTTTTGTTTTTTTTATAAATTTGTTTTTATTATGAATTTTTTTTATAAAACTACATAACTGAAAGTGCGAAGCAGATTATATAAAGTTTGATAAGATAAAAAGTATTAAAAAAATAAAAAAATACTAAACAAAGCAAGAAATTCAAAACATAAAATAATTTAAACAAAAATGGACTATTTGTTCCGTTAATAAAAGGTAAAAGTAAGCCAATCACACCTAAAGGATATTAATGAATTTAATCTGTAAATAAATCTTCCTAACCACACAAGTAAATACTTTTCTAAAATAGTTGCATTACGTATACATAGAAAATTTACTTTGGAATAATATTTTCCATAAAAAGAAACTATTACTTTTTTTACATGGATATCAAGTAAACTTAAATGTTAGAACATTTCATTTGTTATAAACTAAGTGTCTACTTTCAAATTGTACAAATTTTTAGGAACTCGTATTAACTATAATCAATCATCATTTATCTACTAAAATTCTTTTTGGTTTTATTTTAATACGAATAAAAATATAAAAATAAACATTTATTCTGAGATGGAATAAGTACCTAAAATAAACCTTCGAAAACCATACCTAAAAGGTAGATAATTGTATTTCTTTGTTTAAAATCAACCAAATATATATGTTAACATCATCAATACTTAACCATTTAAAAATCATAAACAAAGCATGTGTTATGCGAGCATGTATTTTGTTTGTATGTGTTTAGGGCCCTCAATTCAACAAATGCCTACCAACAATGCATTATTTCGCTCTTTACCTTACCCAAAGTTCCAAGTCTAATCAATATAATCCAAAAAGCAGTTCCATATCACCTTTTTCTTGCACTTAAATATTACGTAGCAATTTGATCCCCACACCATAATCAATCACTACAATATTACACATGGTGTCATTTTTGTTTTACAAAAAGTTAAACATAATATAGTTGGCATGCTGTAAATAGTTTCGTTTGATGATATTTCCAATGTTATGATTTTGTAATGGCACATGTGGTCTTTCTAAGATGTAACATGCGACTGTTGCACTTAAAGATGGCATCATAAGAAAACCAAGAAGTTGAGCAAGTTGCATAATGGATCAAAACATGTTTTTATTTAACTCACAATGAATTGGTTGATTCATCAATACTTTTTGTCCTTGGTATTCGATAATACCGATTACATAGGGTCCGCTTGGTTCAAAGTGGGAAAGGGAAAGGTAAAGGGAAAGGGAATGCAAAGGAATGATGAGGTGGGTAATCAATACCT
>LBNU01024529.1:154204-182646 GCA_014162995.1 Artemisia annua | reverse complement strand
CTATAATGGTTGATTAACCACTACGGGGTAATCAATACCTTTGCACTCCCCTAACCAAGCACCATTATTTGAGTGAGGTGGGCCCTTTTGAATTCCTTACCCATTCTCCACCCCCCTTAACCCCTCACCAAGCACCCTCTTAGTTTTATTAGATCCATCTAAAATACGTTAGATTTTTTGATAAAACAAACTTAAAAAGTCGTACACTATCTGCAAATCACATATTTTGTTATAGGTGTGAGTGTGTGACTTGAACCAACAACCATTTAGTTGTGGAATAATCAGAGAGGAGTGGAAATTTTTACAAATGAACTATATATCCGGGGTTGGTCTTAAGTGACGTCCTTTAGTTGTTAGTATATTTTAGTAAATTTTGTAGGCTATTTTTCTTTTCATAGTTTGGACTTTGGAGTTCTCAATATTAATTAGAAGATCCACTATGTAATGACACACTAGTTTTTAAAACTATAAAATTTATTTATTTATTTATTTATCTTTTTGGCATGAAATATAATCGATGCTTATTTGGCATAAAAGATTTAATATCTTGAATGTCTTCATAACTTATTTAATTTTATCTTATTTCCTGTAAACTTTATATGTAACAGAAGTAAGTTTATAAAGAAAAAAATCTAGAGTTCATGACATGAATTATTAGGTCACTCAATAATAAAACTTCATAAAAGTTTAAATTTTGACAATGTCAAATAAGGAATAAAGCAGAATAGTTGAAGAGGGAAGATGGTGACCAGAAAAAAGAGACAGTTCAACGGTCAACTTTTTCCCACAACATCTCACAAGCCTTACTTTATGCAATTAATTATTTATACATAAATATAATTATCATTATTTGTATTATTATTTGAAGGGGAAAAAAAATATCTACTAAAGTAGTAGTAGTTTTGATCATACATGTGACCAAACAACATTGTCACTCAGCGATAATTCAGGTAGACCAAATACATGATCAAATGCTCGTAGTAAGGTAATCGCAGTTACAACTCCATACCCCATAAAAATAAATATAAAATACTCACACACACAAATTCTTCCATTTCATTCGCTTGGCCAAGCGACCATACCTTTCAAAATTAAGGGGTGGGGGTAGACGCGTTTGGTTTGTGCGAAGTAGGGGAGGGGATGCGTTCCACCGAGGAGGCAGACCAAGCATTTGGTCATTGCTACAAGTAGTCTAACGAAACTGTGTTTTTAACTTTATTCGTCGAAATAAATACAGAAAACTAGTATTTACAACCTCGCAATAATCTATAACATAACCATAAATACAATATTGTGAGACAAGTATGCTCATACCTTAATTGGTAAATGGTCTTCCTAAGTACATATGTCAAATAACGTAATTTAAAGAGTAGTAGTTAACAATTTATTTATTTATTTTTATTTTTGGTCTCGTGTATGTAACGACTAAGATTAGTACTCTAATAATTAGAGAACAAAATAAAAAGTCATACATTAAGTTGGTTTTAGATTTAAACATTGACAAATAAATTTATAACACTTTTATTGGAAATCCATATTTTTCATGCACATCAATGCCACATAACATCCTACAAGAATTAACCTATCTTAAACCTGTATAAAGGTTTATAAGTTTATTATGACATTAATTTATAAACTTTTTGTTTTGTAAAGTTATTTTCACTACATACTAGACGAGTACCCGTGCATAGCAACGGGATTTTATAGCGACACATAGTTTATTGATAAAAAAAGTTTATAGGTTATAAACGAAAAACAATAAAAATTGAAGATTTGGAAATTTAACATAATGTTTTGAAACCTGGTTCAACCCGGGTGGTTCAACCGGTTGAACCGTTCCAAGCAAAAAATGGATCGATTTAAACCGGGTCAACTTGCTAGGTTGGGTCGAAAACGGTTCAAATTAAACTGGTTCAACCCGTCCGGGTTTGAAGTGTCCCGGGTCAACCCGGTTTTTGTTTTAATTGATTGTATTTAATTTGATAGATATGTTTTTAATTGGCTGTACAATGTGAATAAATTATTGTACTTTTAAGTAATGGATAATGTTTTGAAACCCGGTTCGACCCGGGTGGTTCAACCGGTTGAACCGTTCCGGTTGAAAAATAGGTCGATTTAAATCGGGTCAACTTTCTAGGTTGGGTCGAAAATGGGTCAAATTAAACCGGCTCAACCCGTCGGGTTTGAAGCGTCCCGGGTCAACCCGGTTTGTGTTTTAATTGGTTGTATTTAATTTGGTTGTACAATGTGAATAAATCATTGTACTTTTAAGTAATGGGGTGTTTTAATAATAATATTAATTACATTCATAATTTCCTTTAATAAGATTTCAACATTTCAACATTTCAACATTTCAACAATATTGACTTTTCACTTTTCCACTTTGACTCTTTTTCCTTTATATGTAGTATAGATAAGCTTTATAATATCATACATAATCCAAATGCATTTAATTATGAAGAGTTTTGATATTCTAGATCTATTTATAAATTAACCTATATTCACTATTATTTACAAGTGTTTAGACCTCTTTATTATTATAAACTTTTTCTTAAACTACTATAATGGATGCCTTAAAACTTGAGATCAACAATCTCTTAATTGATGAGTTACTCATATAATACTAAATCAAAGACAATTTGGTATACATACATAGATATGCAAAATTCTATGACTCAAAGTCTCAAACCTTAAAATGCAACGAACTAACGAACTGTTTGATTGATAAAAACACAGAAGTTGCTCTTCATTATTGAATAATATTTATATACTATATTAGACATAATAATATATCCTAATGAGCTTAGTGTCTAACACTTCCTTGATGTTCGAGCGATGAAACCCGAAAGCTTTAACTTGAGTAAAAATTTAAAACATTAAAGATATAATTATTTTGTTGTGAAGATATCTGAAAACAAGCAGCAACCAATCTTCAAATACGAGCGGCAAATGTACGTGAATGCGATAATAAGCAAAGAAAGCAAAGATACTCATTGGCCGACAACACGACATCTTAAACTTTTTTAGATAATGAAGCTATTTGATAGAAAAAAATGTAAAATTAGCAAAGCAGAGATAAATAAATAAAAATTCGCAGCAGTCGGCTTCTAGCGATACGTCTGGAGGCAGACGGAGGTTATTCAAGTTGGGTTGTGTGCAAACTTGAAAACGAAGAGAATGACGTTCAAGACGTCAGTTAACTCCAAACAGTAAAGTTATAGCCAAAACGGTATCTGGGTAAGGTTGTGGACGAAAGTTGCAAATTTTTTTATAGACTATACTAGACATAACAATAAACTCTAACGAACCAAAATCTTACAACCGGGTTTGAGCCATCTAATCTATTGTCTAACACGAATTACTTGGTTTGAATTAAAGAATACCTAAATTTCGCTAGACACTTGGAAAAATGAAAACATCAAACATGAATCTCGTCGTCCATTAAAATAAAACTCAAGTCTTTCCTTCTTAATTTGTTGCGATTATTCAAAGACACGATAATACATACCCATGACTTTCAAACCTTCATCGCATTTATCATTTAAGTTGACATGTATAAGTACGCATTGACATAAAAAGTTAAAAACTAGGCACGGCTTAAGCAACAAGCAACAAAATAATATAAAATGATACAAACTAAATTTCTCTAAATACCATAGCGTGCTTGTCCGTGACATCTAAATATTTTCAACTTCAATTATTGGTAAGCTATAAAATCAAATATATACTATCACATGCATTTAAATCGAGAAAGATTTTTAAAAACTATATATGCATGGCTCATTACAAGATGTGATAATAATCGAGTACTCGTACTTAAATATCTCGAGTTTATTAAGTATTTAAGTGTACTTTTTTTTTTTTTTTTTTGGTTCAACGTGACCTATACGTGAGGAAAAAGAGAAGTTTGGTGTTTGGTAGTGTTTTTGTTGGTGATTAAATGAACGTTAACTTTGAATCTCAATCTACTTTTTATATAATCAAATGACCAAAAAAGGGAATCAATCAACTTTAGAAGTAGCGTAAATAAACGTTAATGTTGACAATTAAGAAAGTAAATTGTGTTGATTTTTAGTTAAAATAGGTGTTTGGGCGAATAATGAAGCAAATGTATTTTCTTAAAACTTACAAAATTTAGATACTATAAATCGATTTCTTAGGAAGTGAAGAAATGAAATGTTAACAAACAGGTACAATTTGAGAAAACTTGATGCAATAAACTTCAGGATCAACATCTATAGGGACCGATGTCTCATGTCTCATTTCATATATGGTATCGAAAATGACTAAATCAGCAATAGCAAAAGAAACACCTGAAAACAATAGCAAACTTTGGAGCTATATTTACAAACTTACAATGTTAAATACCATTTTCTGATCCCACACCCGTACATTTCTCTTTACCTGCAACAACGAAACATGACTTTTATAGGGTCAACCGGCTATTCACTTATTGATAGACTAAGTAAGTAATAACTAGAAATATAATTTATTATGATAGGATGCATTTCGGAGAATTCGTTATTTTTCACAATTATTAATATTGCGAAGAAAAATTCTATCAGGGTCCCATGACATCTCGGGACCCCTGGTCTCATCTCTATCCCAACTAAAGGAACTTTTACAATTAATGCATACCTACTTTTAAATATATATGTAAGTAAATAAAAATGATTAAAAAAAAATGTATATGTCATGTAAGCAAACTTTATAGAATGAAGGGTGGAACATGGATACAAAAATAGAAGAATTAAGTTACACATAAGACCCTTGATATGGTGTATCTACCACTAACAACCAATTTGGCTTTGCTTCAAAGATGGTCATGAAAAGACAAAATGGGTTAGGAACCAAAACAGACAAACCCCAACATGGCTCAACATACATACATACATGAGTCCTAATTTAAGGAGTATTTGAGCAGTCATATCCCTGTCTTTGGACCAGATCATACCTTACCAAGACTCACCACCTTATTACTCTTCTGCCTTTTGACCTTTTTTATGATCAAATTTATCTCAAAGTAATGAATAAGCATTCTAGTTTTCTTTAATAGTACATTACTTACCTACCAAACTATATTTGAGATTTACTGATATTTGCCGATGAAAATTTGTGTTCGTTAACTAGTTAGTGTCATCTTTGTTTGCCGAGATTTAATTCAGTATTTTGCGTTAAGATAAGCTAAAAGCGTATCTCTTTATACGTGAATAAGTTACATTGTATCTTTTAAAACGGTGACGTTTTTTACTTGTCATTCATTTTTTTTGGCCACATTTTAATTTTCGCTTAAGGCCTCCAAAAAGTCGGACACGACCCTGAAGCTATATATTATGTCTTCTATTTTTGTTAGTTATAGACAAACCTGTTTGTATACTATCTTTACAACAAAACATAATAGCAAAAAGTAGTAAGACAACACCTAGTGAAAGAAACTATGTAATCACCATAACTGGTCACACCCACCAAACCATGGGTCATTAGTGCAGGTGCAGCCCTAACACATACTCCATAGAATTGAACCACATGGTGTGGACCACTGGCTTGCCAGGACCGAAAGAAACTACTCTTATTGTTCATTTATTTTTAGTAATGACTGTTGTTAGTCTATGACCGTTTGCTAAAGAATTGTGACAATCATCATGTATTAAATGCCTGTGAATAACGTTATTTCGACATAAGAAATCTAGTTGGGTCTTTAAACTTAAGTTTACAAACTTCATTTTTGTGAAACATATAAATAATAAGTTAGGTCTATTAGGTTGTGTTTGGGAGAGTGTTTATAAGTGCTTTTGGGGGCTTAAACTTCTAAAAGAAGTCGGCTTATAAAAGAAGCCTCAATTGTCGTACGCGTTTATAGAGGCTTTTATAAGCCATAAGCCTCTATAAACCTAAGCACATTGAAAGAGGCTTATGGGAGCTTATAGCTAGTCAAATTACTTAAATACCTGTCAAAATATACTCGATTATCACGCAAAAGCTGGAAATATATCTAATGTAACTTGATATATTTTTATGCGATATTACATTAATAAGCTTCATCTCCGACTAATTCACCAAAAAGATTTAAAAAATTATAAGCTCTAACTTTCGGCTTATAATATAAGCCCCAGCCGCTCAACTCCAGCTCCAACTCGTTTCGCCAAACATACCTGGCATATCTCGTTTCTCTTACATGATCTGTCATTGTCTTTTGTTAACTTGAGTGCTCCTCTATCAACCGGATGACAAAAAAAAGTTGTTTTTTATCCAACTACTTTGCTGTACAAGTACATGATGATGTTTTTATGCAAACCGAACACAAACCAATTACCCCATTTGTGACAACTAACTCTCATGTGCATGTTCATACTCATAGGTAATCATAGTGTAAATGGTAAAAAATCATTGCATGTAACTTTTATATGAACATAGAAAAGCTACAGCTTTTATTTTGATTCATATTAATCCGTGAAAGTTTCATTTATAATGTTTAATGGTAGATGATCTTTGGATCTCACTCAATAGTAGGTAGTATATGATGTGGATTGTGGCTAACATTAACATGTGCAATGAATGCAAGTAGAATGTTTCTTTGGACAATTACAAGGCCCATTTTTTTTTTCGGTCATGAATTAATTATAACATGCAATGTGCCAATGTTCGCATACATTCAAGTTTTAATAGCTTGTATAACTTGTAAGATAATTTCGCTTTAATGTTCAATTCTGTATTGGTCTAACACTTATTACGGTGTACTCTAGGGTTGTGCATAAATCAGGTAATACCCACAGAATTCAAATTCGGTTTTCGGTTTGGTTTAACTCAATTTGAATTTGGTTGGATTCGGTTTTGCCAAGAAAAAATTTAACCGAACTAACCAAGCCGAATAAACCGAACGACCTCGAACCAATGAACACCCTACTCTCGACTCTCTCGAGACAGTTTTTGTCCATACAAAAATATCTAAAAGTATAGTGGGCCGTGTTGAGACTTGATGGGAATTGGACCCAGCCTATAGAATGATGGGCTAAGTACATGATTTATGGGCTTTGATGTCAAACACACATGATAATACTAAATTACTAATGAATTATTACGTTGCTATCGTAATAAACAAAAACAAGTTACCAAAAACTTATGGAACATAATTTAAGTTATTAACTTTTCAGTAAAAAAATCATTTCTGAGAGATTAAAATAGTTACTAAATATCAGATCTGTTTAACAACCATTTAGAAAACTTAAGCACGTGGATTATGAAGGCATAAAGCTAATGATAGGTTTCATACTGCGATTCAAAGGAAACTTAAGCATTTGGGGCTTGTTTGGTATTGCTATAAAGAAGCTATCTATCAGCTTATTTACTTGTAATACAACACATAATGGAGTTTTTAGAGGTATTTGAAACAACTTATTTAATAAGCATATTTGTATGCGAAATAACAGATTTTGATTGAACAATGTGTAGTAGATACCAACAGCTTATTGCTAAGACAAGCTGTTCTAAGAAGCACGAAACACACCGACACACGCTATATCATCTATACTTTCTAATATCTCTTGGTATCTTTAAAAGAAAAAAACTAGAACTAAAATAATCAAATGCTATCATTGAGTTAGAGTAACAAAAAAACAACATTTCATATAAATCAAAAACAACAAAGTGATTAGCCTAACACAACCTACTAAAAACGAAACTGACTATTCAATGGACGACTTGACGTAGATTCAACTGGTGGGATCACCATTAACATAAGAAGCGCCATAATGCCTACAGGAAAGAACATTAACAACATTGGTGGTGGAGGCAAAGGAGGAAGCATTGGTGGCACGACTAAAAGTGACGCCGTTACAATAACTAGTAATGCAAACAATTTCATATCCATTCTATTTCGTGTCGTTTTCATAAACTTGAGTACACTTATGAACGGATTCAGGTTATCGTATGAGAGTACTTGTGACTTGTGAGTGTGTGCTAATGAAGATTCAGTTATATATTATGGTTGTATTTATAGAAGAATTTTGTGGAGTTGAGTTAAGTGAGGAATCTGAAGAGAATCAAAATGTTGATAACATCAAATCCCAATGTGATACTACCAAATCATCATCTTATTTGTTTAGTTTTATTTTCTATTTGCATATCTTCTTTTATTTTATAAAACAAACCACCACATGATGTTTACAAAGTGCAAGTATTATTTAATTATGCAGATAGCATTTTCGAAAAAGATCTTAAGTCGAACCGGTTGGAACACTGGTCAAAAGATCTTTGAAATAATTAATTAACTTACTATTTTGATTTTGGATCAAATCTATAAAACATGTCTAATCCTTAATTATAGCTTGTTTAAACCTAATCTCAACTTCACAAAAACCAGCCTAATCCCTCACATTGTTGAGCCATAGTTTAAAATCAAAATTTTCAAAAACACTGTTGTAACAAGGATTAGTGACTTTGATGGCAATCCACGCGGTTTCAAATTTGTGTCTTTTGTTTCTTTAAAAAAATAAAGAATTTGCAAACAACGATGTTGTTGGTATGTACTAGCATTGTTTTTTTAATAACGAACCCTAATGTATAATCATATGTGTTTCAAGTTATCAACTAACATGACTATGTATTCCTAGATGTAATAGGTAGTTGATAGCGGAGCTTCAACTAACTGACTAAAATCCATACACTCAAAATATGCCCACTAAGGTCAAAACCCATCACAACTCGCATAAGAAGCAACTCCCCAAGCAAGGGTTTCAAAATCTGATTCAGTCGGTTGGATACTAAAGCCAAAACCTATTCGGCCTGTTGGATGAACCAATTTACGTACATATTTGGAAAAACGTGCAGTAAACATTAGAACTGAGAAAAAAATTAACATTGCCCGTAAAAATATAAGTCATGGAATATTTTCAAGTTTACCAATTTTTAGTTAAGTACTACTCAGAAACAATGTCAAACACTTATAATTTAGCGAGAATATAAGTTTCAAAGTTTATAACGACATTAATCATGTATAGAGTAAAAAGTTAAAAACGATTTCACCCGATTTGGATTCTTGATTTGACTGAAAGACCGGCTAATTCAATCTAATCCACAGCTTAGTTTCGATATCACCCCGACCAGATCACTTGGACTTTAAAACGTACATCCATCCCATATGTAAATTTTCGCCAAAGCGAACCTACATTTTTTGTTGGATACACATTTGTATACCCTAATTAAACAAAGTTTTAAAATCTTAATTCATACCTAAGTTAACAAAAAATGTGAGATATTACGTAAGAAAAGTTTAGAAAAAGGAGGGTCGAATTCGGATAAAAAATTAAAAATTTAAGTTAGTGTTATGTTGTAGAAATTTTTTCTGTATTTCTTTCTTCGTATATTTCATGCAAACAAAGAGAACCACTACTCTACTCAAGAGGAAGCGAAGATTTTGAAAATCCGTTTAAATTGAGTTATATTTTTCTTTTTAAAAAAGATTACCTTGGATTGCGACGATGAGCTATGACGGCGCAGATGGAAGGTTGAGATGTTATCGGTGGTGACTAGAGTTAGAAATAGACATTTGAATGATAGATTGAGATTTTGATTTTTTATTTTATTTATTTATTTATTTTTTTTTTTATTTTNAAAAAAAAAAAAAAAAAAAAAAAGACACCCTTGTTATGCGTTATGGTGTATCAACTACCGACAACCAATTTGGTCTCAAGCCCAACCCAATCCCAAGCTCTATATAATGAGAATATAGCCGCCAAATTTTGAATTCTCGCGATTAATTATCCCGGTTATATTCTGCAGCAATGGATAGTTATCTTAGGACCCCATTAAGGGTGCATCAAAATCTTTCACCATCTGCAGTTGCTCACGACTCTCCTCCGAAGCCGATTCAAAAAAGAAGAAGAGAGCGCGAAAACGAGGATACTGCTGCTGACCAAGATCCTCCAAAGCCGATATTAGCATATATTAATAAAAGTTTCATTAAACCATTGAATTTGGGAATGATCTTTGATGAGCTTGCCAATGAGGATGATTCGGAGTTTTTAACGCCACAGGGGAAGCTCTTAAACTCGATCCATATAGTTGAGAAAGTATTTATGCAAGAATTGGATAAATTCAAAGCAACTCTGAGTGCTAAGAACGCCGAAAGGGAGGAAAAGGTCAGGACTTTAATGTCCTTGAGGTGATCCATGAATCTTTCTTAGATTCTCAATGCTTAACGCTTGTTGAGCAGATGATTGATGATAGTGGGGTTTCAGGGGTTTGACTCTTTTTAATGGAAGGCAGAGGTGGTCGTACAGAGTATTTTTACCGTCTTGGTATCAGTTGTACTTTGTATAGTCTCGTAAAAAAAGCCGAGAGATAAACGAGACTCCAAAGATGATTAAAAGAAGAAGAGTGCTGATCTTGATTCGGCTATACCATCCACGAAATTGGATTGGATTCCAAGTCTGAATCTTTTGATGGTCCGTCTGGGATTTCAGGGAATATTAAGTTTGGGATATAAGGTTTGGGAATTTCGGTGATTGGGATATTACTAGTATACTAATATTTCTTAGATTCAGCAAGTGTTTTAATGTTCAGGCAGCGGTAATTAGTTTGTTACTGAATTAGGTTGTTTTGTTTCATCTAAGTTGTAAAGCACCTGAGTGTTTCATGTTTATTGTTGATGCTTGATTATGTTCTTCAATCCGGAGGTTATTGACTTAATTTATTACCGAGTTACCTTACTTTTATTTTTTAAGTATGTTTATTGCTAATTGTGTATGCTAAACTAATGTTTTAGAGACCGATTTTGTCACTTAACTACCAGGGTTTCAGGATCCGGTTTAGTCAGCCGGATCAACTAGTTTACGTATCAATTTGAAAATTATATTGCCCACAAAAATAAACGTTATGAAGTATTTCAAGTTTACCAATTTTAAGCTATGTATGACTCAAAATAATTTTAAACACTTACAATTTAATGAGAATATAAATTTCGAACTTCAAAATAGCATTAAGGATGTAGAAGGTAAATAGTATAAAAAAAAGGTTTAACCCGGTTTGGATTCCCGTTTTAACTAAAAAACCGACTACATTAATCTTGTCCATTAGTTAGAATTACACAGGTCTCTTTCGAACATGTCAGTGGTTTAGTTTCTAAATCACCCGATAGAGTACTCCTGGATTTAAAACATTGTGTTCATATACACGAAAACGAACCTACATTGTTTGTTGCATACACATATGTAGGGTTGGAACCACGGCTAGAAGTGACTGGGGTCACAATTTTTTAACTGTGCTACGATGAAAAAATTTAGCAAAATTGGACGATTTTCAATAAAAATGAGTAAGTTTAGTAAACACTGCTTCCAGCATTCATTTATTGATAGACTAACTAAGTAATAACTAGAAACATAATTTATTATGATAGGATGCATTTCGGAGAATTCGTTATTTTTCACAATTATTAATATCGCGAAGAAAAATTCTATCAGGGTCCCATGACATCTCGGGACCCCTGGTCTCATCTCTATCCCAACTAAAGGAACTTTTACAATTAATGCATACCTACTTTTAAATATATACTCCGTAGTAAATAAAAATAATTAAAAAAAAATGTATATGTCATTTAAGCAAACTTTAGAGAATGAAGGGTGGAACTTGGATACAAAAATAGATGAATTAAGTTACACATAAGACCCTTGATATGGTGTATCTACCACTAACAACCAATTTGGCTTTGCTTCAAAGATGGTGAAAAGACAAAATGGGTTAGGAACCAAAACAGACAAACCCCAACATGGCTCAACATACATACATACATGAGTCCTAATTTAAGGAGTATTTGAGCAGTCATATCCCTGTCTTTGGACCAGATCATACCTTACCAAGACTCACCACCTTATTACTCTTCTGCCTTTTGACCTTTTTTTATGATCAAATTTATCTCAAAGTAATGAATAAGCATTCTAGTTTTCTTTAATAGTACATTACTTACCTACCAAACTATATTTGAGATTTAGTGATATTTGCCGATGAAAATTTGTGTTCGTTAACTAATTAGTGTCATCTTTGTTTGCCGAGATTTAATTCAGTATTTTGCGTTAAGATAAGCTAAAAGCGTATCTCTTTATACGTGAATAAGTTGCATTGTATCTTTTAAAACGGTGACATTTTTTACTCGTCATTTTGCCTCATTTTGATTTTCGCTTAAGGCCTCCAAAAAGTCGGATATATACTACCCTGAAGCTATATTATGTCGTCTATTTTTGTTAGTTATAGACAAACCTGTTTGTATACTATCTTTACAACAAAACATAATAGCAAAAAGTACTAAGACAACACCTAGTGAAAGAAACTATGTTATCACCCATAACTGGTCACACCCACCAAACCATGGGTCATTAGTGCAGGTGCAGCCCTAACACATACTCCATAGAACCACATGGTGTGGACCACTGGCTTGCCAGGACCGAAAGAAACTACTCTTATTGTTCATTTATTTTTAGTAATGACTGTTGGTCTATGACCGTTTGCTAAAGAATTGTGACAATCATCATGTATTAAATGCCTGTGAATAACGTTATTTCGACATAAGAAATCTAGTTGGGTCTTTAAACTTAAGTTTACAAACTTCATTTTTGTGAAACATATAATGAGTAATGTCTATTAGGCTGTGTTTAGGAGAGGATTTATACGGGCGTTTTGGGGGCTTAAACTTATAAAATAAGCCGGCTTATAAAATAAGCCTCGTTTTTCGTACGCGCTTATAGAGGCTTTTATAAGCCATAAGCCTCTATAAGCCATAAGCCTCTATAAGCCATAAGCCTCTATAAGCCTAAGCACATTGAAAGAGGCTTATGGGAGCTTATAGCTAGTCAAATTACTTAAATATCTTTCAAAATATACTAAAATATCAGGCAAAAGCTGGAAATATATCTAATTTTAACTTGATATATTTTTATGCGATATTACATTAATAAGCTTCATCTCCAACTAATTCGCCAAAAAGCTTTAAAAAATTATAAACTCTAACTTTCGGCTTATAATATAAGCCCCAGCCGCTCAACTCCAGCTCCAACCCGTTTTGCCAAACATACCTGGCATATCTCATTTCTTTTACATGATCTGTCATTGTCTTTTGTTAACTTGAGTGCTCCTCTATCAACCGGATGACAAAAAAAAGTTGTTTTTTATCCAACTACTTTGCTGTACAAGTACATGATGATGTTTTTATGCAAACCGAACAAAAACCAATTACCCATTTGTGAAAACAAACTCTCATGTGCATATACTCATAGGTAATCATCGTGTAAATGGTACATAAATAAAAATCATTGCATGTAACTTTTATATGAACATAGAAAAGCTACAGCTTTTAGATTCATATTAATCCGTGAAAGTGTCATTTATAATGTTTAATGGTAGATGATGTTTGGATCTCAATAGTAGGTAGTATATGTGGCTAACATGTGCAATGAATGCAAGTAGAATGTTTCTTTGGACAATTACAAATTATAACATGCAATGTGCCAATGTTCGCATACATTCAAGTTTTTAATAGCTTGTAACTTGTAAGATAATTTCGCTTTAATGTTCAATTCTGTATTGGTAACACTTATTACGGTGTACTCTAGGGTTGTGCATAAATCAGGTAATACCCACAGAATTCAAATTCGGTTTTCGGTTTGGTTTAACTCAATTTAAATTTGGTTGGGTTCGGTTTTGCCAAGAAAAAATTTAGCCTAACTAACCAAGCCGAATAAACCGAACGACCTCGAACCAATGAACACCCTACTCTCGACTCTTGAGACAGTTTTTGTCCATACAAAAATATCTAAAAATATAGTGGACCGTGTTGAGACTTGATGGGAATTGGACCCAGCCTATAGAATGATGGGCTAAGTACATGATTTATGGGCTTTGATGTCAAACACACATGATAATACTAAATTACTAATGAATTATTACGTTGCTAGACAAAAACGAGTTACCAAAAACTTATGTAACATAATTTAAGTTATTAACTTTTCAGTAAAAAAATCATTTCTGAGAGATTAAAATAGTTACTAAATATCAGATCTGTTTAACAACCATTTAGAAAACTTAAGCATGTGGATTATGAAGGCATAAAGCTAATGATAGGTTTCGTAGTGCGATTCCAAAGGAAACTTAAGTATTTGGGGTTTGTTTGGTATTGCTATTAAGAAACTATCTATCAGCTTATTTATTTGTAATACAACACATAATGGAGTTTTTAGAGGTATTTGAAACAACTTATTTAATAAGCATATTTGTATGCGAAATAACAGATTTTGATTGAACAATGTGTAGATGCCAACAGCTTATCGCTAAGACAAGCTGTTCTAAGAAGCACGAAAGATGATACTTTCTAATATAACTAGAAGTCTCTTGGTATCTTTACGAAAAGAAAAAAAACTAGAACTAAAATAATCAAATATTCAAATGCTATCATTGAGTTAGAGTAACAAAAAAAACAACATTTCATAAAAATCATAAACAACAAAGTGATTAGCCTAACACAACCTACTAAAAACGAAACTGACTATTCAACGGACGACTTGACATAGATTCAACTGGTGGGATCACCATTAACATAAGAAGCGCCATAATGCCTACAGGAAAGAACATTAACAACATTGGTGGTGGAGGCAAAGGAGGAAGCATTGGTGGCACGACTAAAAGTGACGCCGTTACAATAACTAGTAATGCAAACAATTTCATATCCATTCTATTTCGTGTCGTTTTCATAAACTTGAGTACACTTATGAACGGATTCAGGTTATCGTATGAGAGTACTTGTGACTTGTGAGTGTTTGCTAATGAAGATTCAGTTATATATTATGGTTGTATTTATAGAAGAATTTTGTGGATTTGAGTTAAGTGAGGAATCTGAAGAGAATCAAAATGTTGATAACATCAAATCCCAATGTGATACTACCAAATCATCATCTTATTTGTTTAGTTTTGTTTTCTATTTGCATATCTTCTTTTATTTTATAAAACAAACCACCACATGATGTTTACAAAGTGTAAGTATTATTTATTTATGCAAATTGCATTTTCGAAAAAGATCTTAAGTCGAACCGGTTGGAACACTGGTCAAAAGATCTTTAAAAATGATTAACTTACTATTTTGATTTAGGATTATAAATATGTTATGAGTCTTTATTTTAGCTTATTTCTTGGACTTATTAGCTTAAATATTAGTTGATGCATGAATAACATATCGATATTTTTAATATTCATGGTATTCTTTTGTCTAAATATTCGATATATCTCCTTCATCGTGGCGTGGAATGATTCCACGTCCCTTTTTTGTTCACAACTAGGGGGAGTTTCACGAATCACACCTTGTGTTAACGGAAATGAGATGCTAAATCATTTCACGCCGCGATGAAGGGGAATGCAATCATCAAACCTCACCTCTGACCCTTTTGCCATCCCAAGTTATTTATCATTGTCAATTATTCGTCCCTACGTATGTTTTTTAGTCGAAGCTTAACTCCTCTTTTGTCATTGTTCATAAGTTCAGTTTTTGGTTACCTCTATTTATATCCATCCCATTACAATCAGTCTCATAAGGTCAAATTTGTATTGTGTTATCGTTTAACTGTGTGTAAATATAGAACTCGAACTTAGGTGATGCCATGGAAAATACATCTAGCTGCGACAAAAGGTTATCAAACTTTGATTAAAAATGTTACATCGACTTGTAATGTAAAGATGGAGATTGAATCAACGAGGTTGATAGTTGGTACTATGGATGGCAAAAAAAACCCGAACTCGACGGGGAAACCTGAAACCCGACATAATTGGGATGGGGGCGAGGCATGCTAATTGGGTTACGGGGCGGGTTTGGGCATTAAACGGGAATTTTAATCGGGTTTTGGCATTAAAAGGTAAAAAAAAATGAACTTATAATATGAGCCGGAGGCTGCCATTGTGAGGGTTTCAAGATTTGATTCAGTCGGTTGGATGAATCAATTTACGTACCAATTTGGAAAAAGAACCTGAGAAAAATTGAATATAAGCCGCAAAAATATAGATTATGGTACCAATTTTGAGTTACGTACTACTCAGAAACAATATTAAACACTTATAATTAAATGAGAATATAAGCTTCGAAGTTCATAATGACATTAAGCATGTAAATACTAAATACTTCTCAGTCCCAAATTATAAGCATTTTTATATTTTTGGTTGTCCCAAAATCTTTGCCCAGTTTCCTTATTCAACCAATCAAAATATATGTTAGTGGAGAAAGAAGAAATTTAATTGGTGAATAGTTTAGTTAATGTGAATTTCTTAAACTTTGTGCAAATTAAAAGTAGACTTATATTTGGGACGGAGGAAGTAGTAAAAATCGATTTAACCCGATTTGGATTAACTGAAAGAACGGAAAGTTCAATCAAATCGAATCCAATCCGGGTTAGTTTCGAGCTCACCCGACCTGGTCACCTGGACTTTAAAACATGGGCTAATTACTTAAAAAGTCATCTAACTTGACATTTTTTGTCTTTGTGTCTACTGAACATTTTTTATTCTCATTGTGTTTACTGAACTTTCAAATTTCAATTATTGTGTGCATTTTGTGACTATTCAGCCATGTGAAATGACCATTTTACCCTTTGAAATTTTAAAAATTAAGTGTAAAATGGTCACAATATACACACAATGATTAAAATTACATATATATCCCTCCCAAAGTGAATAATTGCATATATATCCTTTGTACAACTTTTTTATGCACATAATACAATGTTTTTTATGCATGCTTTTGATATACATGCAATTATACATTTTCGAAAGAATATATATGCAAAAACCCCAAATTTAAAAGTTCGGTACAAACAAGGAGAATAAAAAATATTCAGTAGACACAAAGACAAATACTGACAAGTTAAATGACTTTTTAAGTAATTCGCCCTTAAAACATCCATCCCATATGTAACTATTGACAAAAGCGAACCTACATTGTTTGTTGGATACACATAACTTTATTAGACAAAAATGTTACTAAAGTTTGCGAAAATGTTCACCTAAGTTACTATTTTTTTTTTTTTTTTTTTGTTACAAAGAGGTTACTCAAGTTTTATCACCGGTTACTTAATTCACTGAAAATGTTTTAACCCTTTGATACCGGTTACCTTGCCAACGTGGCTTTTTTTTCCCTTTTTTTTTAATTAATAACATTGACTTAGGGTCTGACTTATATCCATGGTCCCCCAAATCAGTTGCCCCATTTCATTTCACCAGACCAAAAAAACTCTCTCCCCCTTTTCGATTACTTAATCTCTCAAAAACAACAATCCCCGATTAATTTAATCAAGTGTGCTTAGGGTTTGCATCTCCCCCCAAAAAAAGGTTAGTTTGGTCATTATTTTTTTGAAGTTATCCAGTCATTGTTTAATGTTAACAAATAATAAGGTTTTGTAAATTTAGCCAAAATTAACAATCTTTCTTGTTTGATATTGTTTCAAATGGAATTGGAATCTCCAGCTTCCTCTTTTTTGATAAAGTATCATCGGGTTGGTGTGTATGTAAGAAATCCTCTTTCATATGACTATGAAATACTTTCTGAAATACCTAATGTTGATCTTGTTTCATTAGATTTACATGGTTTTATAAAACTTTTGCAAAGTGAATGTACTGGTTCTGTGAAGTCTCTGTTTTATTTGGTGTCTGGCTTAGATTTTCATTTAGGATTGAAAGCCATAAAATCTGATAGTGACTTTGATGATTGTGTCAAATGTGGTGTTAACAATGACCATGTGTTGCACATATATACCTCACATTCTGAGTTTGAACTGAACGCCACCACTACTGAGCACAATGTAGGAGGAAATGGTGAGCCTTTGTCTGATAGTGGAAGTGATTTAGAGGATGAGGATTATAATGTGTATGATTATTGTAGTGAGACTAAAAGTGTACACTGCATCTGTTGACCATTTGCCTAAAGGTGTGGAAGAAGTCTTAGCTTCTAGGACTAAGAAAAGAGCCCCTAGACCTAAGAAAAAAGCCTCTAAGATGTTTGATGAGAATTTTACGACAAGTGTTTTCAATAGGTTGCCTAGAGATGATTTTGTAAAAAAAATTAAGTGCATGTTGACCCTAAAGATGATGAAGATAAGTTAGGTGATCACTGGCCTATCCATGATCCTAATATCAAATGGAAGTCCATGATACCACAGTTAGGTGAAAGATTTAAGGGTCCTGTCCAACTAAAAGAGCACTTGCTTTCTTTGCATTGGCCAATGATTATAAGTTATACTATGAAGTTAACAACCCTAAGAGACTCCTAGCTAAATATTCAAGAGATGATAAAGAAAAGAAATGTTCATTCAGGTTGTGGGCATCTTGGATGCAAAAAGAAAAATCATTTCAAATCAAAAAAACTCAATGATTAACATGTGTGTTCTAGGACATATGAGTATGGTACCTTGATAACAAGTAACTGGATTGCAAGAAATTATCCAAAAAAGATTTTGATTAATCCTAGTCTAAAAGTTAGGGACAATTTGGCTTTAGTACTTCAAATATATAAATGCAAAGTTAGTGCTAGTCAAGCTAGAAGGGGAAAAATCAAGGCTTTAAAGCAATATGACACCTGTTTAGAAGATCACTGTGGAATGTTATGGTCTTATGCTGGTGAGATTCTTAATTCAAATGAGGGATCTGCTTGTAAGCTTTGTGTCACCACAATGCCTGATGGAAAGAACTATTTTAATTGTTTTTATGTATGCTTTAAAGCTCTCAAAGAAGGATGGTTAGAAGGATGTAGGAGAGTAATTGGTCTTTGATGGCTGTTTTCTCAAAACAATATGCAAAGGAGAGTTGTTATCAACTATAGGTAGAGATGGAAATAATTAGATATATCCAATATAAGTCATGGAATATTTTCAAGTTTACCAATTTTTAGTTAACTACTACTCAGAAACGATATCAAACACTTGTAAATTAGCGAGAATATAAGTTTCAAAGTTTATAACGACATTAATCATGTATAGAGTAAAAAAGCAATGTTGCAAAAATCATTAGTCGGTAGTGAGGCGATCGACCACCTATAGCCTGTAATCGGTCTAGGTGGGATTAATCGGATTGACATTTCTAGCAAGTTTTTGGTATTTCCGGAGACCAACTAAAGATCTTAACTTATTTCAAGCCTACTATGTTCCCCAACCTCAATAAAAGGCTCCAATTCTGATTATGAGGTCCATTGTGTGTTATAAGTGAAATAAACAATCCTCAAATTAAGTAGAATGCCTAAATTTATATTTTTTTAAAGCTGACTTAAGTTGACCGATTAAAACGATTTGGCCGATTTTTAACTGATTAGGCTGATTTTTGACCGACTTGGCCGATTTTTAACCAATTAGGCCAATTTTTGACCGATTAGTGACCAATCAACAAGGTCCAAGGCCGATTACAAGGCCGCCTAGGCCAATTTTTGCAACATTGGTAAAAAGTTATAAACGATTTCACCCGATTTGGATTCTTGATTTAACTGAAAGACCGGCTAATTCAATCTAATCCGCAGTTTAGTTTCGATAACACCCTGACTAGATTACTTGGACTTTAAAACGTACATCCATCCCGTATGTAAATTTTCGCCAAAGCAAACCTACATTTTTTGTTGGATACACATTTGTATACCCTAATTAAACAAAGTTTTAAAATTTTAATCCATACCTAAGTTAAAAAAAATGTGAGATATTATGTAAGAAAAGTTTAGAAAATGGAGGGTTGAATTCGGATAAAAAAAATTAAAAATTTAAGGTAGCTTCTGGTTGTAGAAATTTTTTCTTTATTTCTTTGTTCGTATATTTCATGCAAACAAAGAGAACGACTACTCTACTCAAGAGAAAGTGAAGATTTTGAAAATCCGTTTAAATTGAGTTATATTTTTCTTTTTAAAAAAGATTACCTTGGATTACGACGGTGAGCTATGACGGCGCAAATGAAAGGTTGAGATGTTATCGGTGGTGACTAGAGTTAGGAATAGACACTTGAATGATAGATTGAGATTTTTATTTTTTATTTATTTATTTTTTTATTATTTTTTTTAGAGATTGAAAAATGAAAAATAGTATATTGAAATTTTCATTTTTCAAAGTTAATAAAAATGAAAAGTGGGAANATAAAAGATAAAGATAAGATGTAACTAACGATATGATTAAACTTTTTAAATAATTATCTTTAATAATAAAAAATTATAATAAATTTGTTTTGTTGATATACTACATAAGTAGAAGATAAACATAAAAGATAAAGATAAGATGCAACTAACGATAGGATTAAACTTTTTAAATGATTATCTTTAATAATTAAAAATTATAATTAAAATAATAATTAAAATATTACTTAATAAGGGAAGGTTGAGTTTTTCAAAATGGAAAAGTCCCCACTTGAGGTTTTGTTTTATTATATAAAAGATATATATATATATATATATATATATATATATATATATATATATATATATATATATATATATATATATATATATATATATATATATATATATATATATATTTGTAAATGTGTGAAAAAAAATATAATTAAACAAGTTTAAGTTAAAAATTTATAATAATAATAAAAATAAAAAAAATAAAAAAATACACATGACACACCCTTGTTATGCGTTAATCGTTATGGTGTATCAACCACCGACAACCAATTTGGTCTCGACCAAAACCCAAACTCAAGCCCAGCCCAATCCCAAGCTTTATATAATGAGAATACAGCCGCCAAATTTTGTATTCTCGCGCGATTATTATTATTATTATCCCACCGGTTACATTCTGCAGCGCAATGGATAGTTATCTTAGGACCCCATTAAGGGTGCATCAAAATCTTTCACCATCTGCAGTTGCTCACGACTCTCCTCCGAAGCCGATTCAAAGAAGAAGAAGAAGAGAGCGCGAAAACGAGGATACTGTTGCTGACCAAGATCCTCCAAAGCCGAAATTAGCATATAATAATAAAAGTTTTATAAAACCATTGAATTTGGGATTGGTTTTTGATGAACTTGCCAATGGGGATGATTCAGAGTTTTTAACGCCACAGAGGAAGCTCTTAAACTCCATCGATATAGTTGAGAAAGTATTTATGCAAGAATTGGATAAATTCAAAGCAACACCAAGTGCTAAGAACGCCGAAAGGGAGAAAAAGGTCAGGACTCTAATGTCCATGAGGTGATCCATTTGGTTTATGAATCTTTCTTAGATTCGGCTTAACGCTTGTTGAGCATGATGAGGACCGGCAGGCCAACATGTAGCTTATAATCTTCTATTATATGCATGACGGTTGGGATATATATATATAGTTCGTGATGGTATTTATAATAGATATGAGGCCAACTGCTGATGATGATATTTGTTTTTTTGTATGATTGTATCCATAAGCATTAATTTATTTTGTAATAATTCTTGTTATTAGTATTGAACTATTGTTTTTGAGTAATAACAGTTGTAGTAGTATTAAGTACACACAAGTTCCCATCAAAAGTCCTGAAAACAGCAGCAGCTGTACTTTGTATAGTCTCGTAAAAAAAGCCTTATAGGTATATACAAGCTACATCATCAGGTGTATGAGAGATAAACGAGACTCCAAAGACGATTGAAAGAAGAAGAAGAGAGCGTTTGGATGGTCTAAGCCCACAGAAGTTTTGCCAGTGGGGATGATTTAGCACCACAGAAGAAGCTGTTAAACTCAGTCGATATAGTTGAGAAGATGGTTATGGAAGAATTGCGTAGATTAAAAACAACCCCAAGTGCTAAGAAAGCGAAAGGGAGAGAAAGATAAGGACTTTAATGTCCATGAGGTGAGTGATTTGGTTACTTGAATCTTTCTTAGATTGGCGCAACTTAACGCTTGTTGAGCATGATGAAGACAAGGTGATTTACTACTGATTTTTGTGGGTTGCAGATTATTGATCTTGAGTCGGGTTTCGTTGAAAAGAGTTTGGAGTGAGAGAATGAGACAAAGTCTGGTTCGACGGTTTTAAGGTGTTGAGGTGAGTGATGAGTTTTTGTTTACTAGTTTTGAGTCGAGTCGTAGGAATTCTAATGGTTTATGATTTAAATGATGGGTTTAGAGCTGTGTCGGAAATTGGGCATAATGAAATCTATGGTGCTGATCTTGATTCGGCTATGCCATCCATGAAGTTGGATTGGATTCCAAGTGTGAATCGTTTAATGGCTTCTCAGGATCACACAGTGGTCCGTCTGGGATTTCAGGGAATTTAAGTTTTGGGATATTACTAGTATGCTAATGTTTCTTAGATTCAGTAAGTGTTTGATGTCTAGTTTTTACTCCCTTTTAGTGCTGATTATGTTCTCGAATGTGTTGAGTCAGGCAGCTGAATTAGCCGTATTGTTTCATCTAAGTTGTAAAGCACATTAAGTGTTTGATGTTCATTTTTGATGATTGATTATGTTCTTCAATCCGGTGGTTACTGACTTAATTTGTTACCGAGTTAGCTTTTATTTTTTTAAGTATGTTTATTGCTAATTGTGTACGCTAAACGTAACACGAGCCAATAGACTAAACGTACATCAAGTGTTTGATATTGATTGACACGTCGATTATGTTCTCGAATGTGATGAATCATACGCTGATTCTGTGAGCTACACATAGGACTAGTAAGTTGTATGCCATTCATGTGTACACATAGATACTCGATGTAGGTGTATAATATGTATGTTTGTATATACCCACATATATTTTTACACACACACAAGTTCCCATCAAAAGTCCTCGAAACAGCAGCAGCTGTGCTTTGTATAGTCTCATT
Organism: Artemisia annua; assembly: GCA_014162995.1. Taxonomy (NCBI): domain Eukaryota; kingdom Viridiplantae; phylum Streptophyta; class Magnoliopsida; order Asterales; family Asteraceae; genus Artemisia; species Artemisia annua. The sequence goes on along the minus strand of LBNU01024529.1, from coordinate 159,866 downwards.
AAAAAAAAAAGCCTTATATCATTCAAGCTACATTAGGTCCAACTCATTTACAAGGAAAAGAAAAAACTCTAAAAAGTGGTAACAAATGTAACAAATCTAGAACATCACGACTGTTTTTTTTCTTTTTCTAGTTTACCTTCCTTATTTTTTCACTTTACAGGAAAACAAAAGACTCACTGATAACAAAGATAGACTGTGGAGCAGAGTCCAGGCTGGAGGCCATGCAAGGAGGTGGTGTCCATGACTCAAACCCATGACCTTCTGGTCACTAAGAAAATGACTCCAGAGTTGGCATGCCCATTTACTTATTCATGGTTCCGATTTGGGCTGTTCTTTATCAAACAAGTGAAATCGAAACATTTACAGATAAAAAGAAACATTCGTCAAACAATGAAATCGATTTGGAAGTTGTCCAAACTGCATCTTTATGCATACAACATCCTAAATCACTTTTTAGTCATAGTCAAAGATTTCGATCTGTATTGTGATAATATTGATTCTGCAATAATATATAACTAAACACATGTTTGTGGATCAATACAACCAGGCCCAGCCCATGCTATAACATGGCCCATTTCAACATGAACCCATTTCGACTCATTACCAACCAGTATATCATCAACTTTAGAAGTGACAATAGCAGTTGCTCCAAGGCGCCATTGTCTACTACCAGGCATTGCAAGAAAACTTTTGTTACTTGCCAACATCAAGCATCTCTCATGGATCAATGCCAGTAAATGGCTTAAACTAAAGCTATACTACACCCTCATAGCATTCTACATCACCATTCAAAAAATGAAAATACAATCCACTCATTTTGTTACTATACTTATTCCTACTTTCTGCAATTTCACACTCCACTTTTCCTCTACACTATGTACTACTTTAGTCTCCTTGACACATAGGCTCATAAGTTTAGATTTTACTGCATTCTTTATTTTCTTACAAGTTGAAGCGGTCTTCGTAAGTTATCAATTCACAGCCCAGCCCCAGATGTCCAAATCTTGCAGAACGACCCACCCTACAATCAGAATGTAAACATATTTCATTCAGTGAACATTCAAACGCTGATGACTATCTTGTAGAATAGAAGTTCAACTCACCCTGTGCAGATATGTTTCGGCATTCCTGGGGAAATCAAAATTGATCACGACGTTGACTACTCGAATATCTATACCTCTCATAAGTAAATTTGGGTCTAGGCAAAACAGATTATACATTAGTCAATAAGGTATCAGCTATTAGAATGACTTATATCACAAAGCAAACACCCAGAAGTATTGAAGCAGTGGACCTTCTGTCTTTCTTCTACAAAGGCATAAAATTGCGTGATACCTAGAGTAAGCTCATATTAAAGTAACAACGTAAGGCATCTTCAGGTATCTTCTTTGAAATCTTTGATAGTAACTGGAAACGTGGCTGAAAACATCAAAATTTGTCGCTGCGAATGAAGAAATCCAATTAGATGTTCAAAAGAGGTTGAAACTCCGGGGACAACAGTTTATCAGCTTGCATTTAGCAAATAAACATATCAACTATACTTTAAAGTAAAGTAATAACTATACTTTAAAGTAAAAGTAATTGCATTTTTTGAAACACACTTATTTCATTAAAATTTGCTTACCTCATCCATGACTAGCATTGCACAATCATTAAATTTGCATACTTCCTTCTTGGTAAGATCAAGAATTCTTCTGGGAGTACCATTCAATTTGCTTATTAAAACATTTGATGGGCGTATGTTGTCCTGTATATCACTCCATTGTCGTGAAGATGGACTACCCATAGAACTACATCTTTTATTAAGCTTTTTAAGAGATGATAATTATTTGTTTTCTTGGCAAACTCTACGAAGTTGCACGTGCATTTTTCCATTGCAATGTTTGAACTAATCTTTGTCGAATTTTATCTCGTAAATTCTTACGACATTATTATGGTCGCTACACGATCTTAGTTTCGTGTTTACATAAAAGAAATCAAATATCAAGAAGGTAAACACGTTTCACACCATAGTCACGTCCATTTTATGTTCCGTATAATACTAGACATTATTATGGTCGCTACACGATCTTAGTTTCGTGTTTACATAAAAGAAATCAAATATCAAGAAGGTAAACACGTTTCACACCATAGTCACGTCCATTTTATGTTCCGTATAATACTATTTTCATAAGGAAAATAAGTATACGGAACACAAGATGGACGTGACTGTGTTGTGAAGCGTGTTCACATTCTTGATAAGAATATATTCTGATTTCTTTTATGCATCCACGAAACTAAGATTGTACAGTGATCATAACAATGTTGTAAAAATTTACGAGACAAAATTCGACGGAGATTACTTCAATATTTCAATGGAAAGATGCACGTGCAACTTACTAGAGTTTGCCAATAAAACAAATAATTATCAAAAAAAACTTAATAAATGACGTAGTTATAGGGATAGCGCATCTGCACGAAAACGGTGTGATACACACCAACATCCGCGCATCAAATGTGTTAATAAACAAGTATCAAACAGGTGCAGTAGCACGCTTGGGTGGACTGAGCAGAAGCAGATACCACATGTCAGGTAATATTTCCACATTTTAGGATGTGGTAAAAAAAATAAAACGCTTATGCAGACCAAAGAAATACCATGTAGGTAGATATAAGTGAAATATTTTCTCATAAGCGTATCTAGATGTCTATGGATCTAGAGTTCAACTATTAAGGATATTTTGCTTAGATTAAAAACGAGTATACAATACCAATTTAGTGATAAATATAAATGGTTTTTAACTGAAAAATGCAAAAGCATAATGACTCCAAACATAAGCTTCTAACAATGCTCGTTAGCCAGGTCACATTACAAGAATTTAGCCAAAGAACCCCACCAAATCTGAGGGGTTCTTCTCTGCCTTTGGTGCCATTGGATTGTGAATTGATTGAATTAGGGTTTGTGAAACAATAGGGGAAATTGATTGTGTGTGTGTATAAATCTAAAAGTGAGGTGTTTGGAATTGGGGGTGCGTTTTATATAGGGGCGGGTTGGAGTTTGTGTTTCTTTAAGGGGCTTTGTGATCGTTGATTAAAAGGGTGTGGGTGAACGAGGCCCGTTGGATTGTGATCCGTGTCATGGATATGGAGTGTTGTCATTGGATGAGAGTGTGTTTTTTTTAATGGTTTGTGATCGTTGGATTAAAAGGGTATGTGAAGGAGGGCCGTTGGATTGTGATCCGTGTCATGGATATGGAGTATTGTCATTGGATGGGAGTGTGTTTCTTTTTAATGGTTTGTGATCGTTGGATTAGGGTGTGGGTGAATGAGTGCCGTTGGATTGTGATCTCTGTCATTGGCATGGAGTGTTGTTATAGGATGAGAGTTTGTGTTTTTTTAATGGTTTGTGATCGTCGGATTAAAAGGGTGTGGGTGAAGGAGGACCGTTAGATTGTGATCCGTGTCATGGATATGGAGTGTTGTCATTGGATGGGAGTTTGTGTTTTTTTAATGGTTTGTAATCGTTGGATTGGTGGGGTTGTGTAAGTAAGGATACCCTGGTGATTTACACTTTGATTTTTCCTTTTCTATTTAGTTTGGTTTTTTTTTATAGAATTGATTCTTTTGAACTTTTAAATTTTCTAAAATGTTTCTTAGCTCAATATATTTCATTTAAAGCATTATAGTTGTATCTTGCAAGACTAATCTTAGTGAGACCAAACTTAGTCTTCCTATTTCAAACTCGTCTTCCCATTACGAAGACCAAACATGACGCATTCCTTCCCTCTAAAAATGAAAGTTTTGGTCTATCAGGCAAACAAAAGAATTGAAGGGATTTATGTGTGTGCGCTTTTTTTATTTATTTTTATGAGATTGTTTTTTGTTGTGATTGCGATTTCGTTACTACAAATGTTTGTCTATGTTTAGTATATGATAGAGAAAGTTTAGTTGCCACTGATGTGACGTTGTTATTTGTTCTCTTTTTTTTTGGTCTCATTACTATTAGTTTAACTATCTAGGTTTGTTTGGGTATTAATTTCGATAGTTAATGGCGTAATTTGCATTTATTTTGATTAATTAATACTTGTGATGTTGTTGTAGAGAGGGAGAAGGGAAGGAGGTTTGGTCATTCATTTGTTTGTTTGGAATTTGAGTTTTAAGAATAGAGTGAGGTGAAAGTGTCCAACTATTGTCTGTCACATGGCAATATTTTAGATGAGTAAAAGTAAAAAAACGCTTCATTTTTATTTAATAGTAGATAGAAATCTACCGAGTACCAACTACCAACCCTTAATCAAAGTTTGATAACCTTCTGTTACAGCTAGATATATTTTTCATGACAACATCTAAGTTCCATTTGTATATTTACACTCAATTAAACAGTAACACAGTACAAATTTGACCTTATGTGCCTGATTGAAATCCATTCATGCATTGTTGTAAGTTTTTGTAACATGAGACAAGTTCCTTCGGTTAGTGGATCATTAGTTATAACCTTATATGCTCGTATTGATATCATGTCGAACTATGTAACTCCCATAAACATAATGAAATCTCAATAAATGCTTGTATGGATCATTAGTTATAACCTTAATTTCTAGTTGATTCGGATAAATGGTAAACAAATCGTTCAAGTTATATGTGCGTGCCTCAAAGGAAACATCTCAATATCTCATAGTAGTTCAAATTCTTAATTAAATCAAAGTGAAATCATTTTGAAATATATCTCTTAATGATTTTTCTAAATAACATATATCCGCATTTTCATCTTATAAACATTATGAAAATGTCTCTTGATGATTTTAAATTGTTTTAGAATACAAATTTCCTCACTATCACCTGAATCTGCAAAGTCTTCGATACAAACTCACTCCATACAAGGTCGCGTCAAGCCACAAGCTAAGTGTATAACTCACTCCAAAAAAATGACTTAAAAAGAAAGGGACGCATAAACTTTATAAGTCACCAACCAATCTCATACTTAGCCAATGTAAGACCATAACAGGCTTGGTTAACTGCATTTGTATCTCTTATACTAAAACTATTGGATAATCCGTAATCATGAACATTATTGTTTATTCAATGCATGAACAAAATTGGGCTTACACAATCAAAGTATGGAAATGTATCGATAACTTATTTTATTCCTCATCTCCTACTATCATTATTAAGTGTAACGAGGTATAAGTGACCCGCCGCGTTGCGGCGGCTTTTTTGTTTTCGGTTTATGGTCGCAGTAATATGGTTTAGCGTGCAAAAGAACATTTTTTGTCGCAGTAATATGGGTTTTTTGTTTTCGGACCAAAATAGTGCATCCCACATTTTCAGCCACAAATTGGCATCCCACATTCCTGGGTTTTATATATACGAGGTGGAGCACCCGCGCGTTGCCGCAGGTATTTTGCTTAAGAAGTTTTCAGTAAGTGTTGCAAAGTAGAAATGGTGCAACAAAAAATTTAAAGATTGCAATGTTTGCTACATAGTTATGCATATTATAGGTTGTATATTGGTAGTCGAGCAAATGATTGTTCAAAAGAAAAGTTGGCTAGCAAAGTAAATGATTGTTGAAAAGATAAATTGCATAACAGATGAGTTACATTGTTATATATAATTATTTTGAGTTTGAGAAAGACTCTGAAGTTTATGCTTGATGTTATTGGAAAAATTATTCCGTGAACAATGG